>JARFJB010002353.1:3565000-3725000 GCA_036346205.1 Vesta saturnalis | reverse complement strand
CTTTTTATTACTACCAACTTGATAGCATTTACAATTTAATTCGTTTTAGCTTTTCTTTCTCACTGATAATGAATATGTTACTTATATTCTCTTAACACAATACTAACTGACTTTTCGTTATAAAGTCACAATTTTAATTGCAGCATAAATCAAGCTGCAACAATCACTTTCAACCAACTCCGATTGCTTACTGGAGGCGACTCTTCTTAGTCGCTTACTTAACGCGACTATTTTAAAAACTGCACATCATTATTATGACAGCGTCTCATCCCTTCCAACACATCAATGCACTTGCAAATGCCGCGTATCCAAATATTTTCAAATTGAGTATATAGATAACTTATTGAAATAGACTCAAGCTTTCTATCTTAATATTAATTGCATTCAAATACAAATAAACAATAACCATTTAATTTCATTATATAACAACGCGAAATTCGAATTTCTAATGCCTCCATTACATATTGAAGGCTCACATTCTATTAATATAAGTAATTTGACTGTAATCTCGTTATATTTAGATTTTACATCAGTTCTACATACATAAACACAAAATTTACATCGATTGGGGCTTCTTTCTCGATAGCTCAGTAGGTTAGAGCGCTACTCTAGCAAAGTAGATGTCGTAGGTTCAAATCCTACTCGAGGTAAACTTTTTATTTATGTATTTCACAAAATTAATAATAATTTTTAATTATGATTATTCCATTGCGTGCTTAAATAAGTTAAATAATATTATACAAAGAGAGAAAGTCTTGCAAGGTTTGATTATATAATTATTCCTTCACAATCAAGAAGTTTTCGAACGTATGTTTGTATAATTTTTAAATTGCTTTGGTGTAAGCAGCTAACAATATTTACTTATTTTGTACATTTAATGTACATAAGTATAATTAACTAAGAAGTATGAGTTCTGTGATTGAATGGCTCTCTATCCTACATATTTTCAAACAAAAGGTTCCACGGGGACAACAAAAAGCCACGTCAATAAACGTTCGTCATCATGTTAAATAAAAATGCTTGACGAAGGTAGGTACCAATAATATTACTAGTATTAACGTCAAAATTTTCGATTCAAATAAAGTATAATGTGACACAATGTAGCATCTTAGAGTAATTAATACCAAATTATAAACATAAAATCGAATTAACCATTTTGACATTGATGTATGGGTATTTTAGAAAATATGTGGTTGAAAAATGTTTATTAGGTTATCAGTAAATCGGTCATCCCTTGTTCTTTTCATGCAGTAATCAATTACAAAACGATACTGACAGTTTCCTGTTGGGAGTGATTATTTAGAAGGGATATAAAACGCTGTGTATAAACAGCGTGCGCCGATGTTATCTATGAGGTTTCGTACAATGAATCGCATGTCTGTAATTGGTAATGGTTATATGTATGTATGTATATATAATAAAGTAGTTGTAATTACATCGTATATTATTAGGTTTCCGCGAGGAACTTCTCTCTACATGCAATACACTAGATTAGCTTGACAGCAAAACAGTTTAACTCCTGTGAATATTGCTAAATGTACAATTTGTATGTGGTTACTTCAGTTTAATTGACTGGGAAATGTTGAAAATGATTTACTTGAAATGGCATTGTATGGTCAGGTATCGGATTCACAATTTGGCATTATCACCATTTAATTTGTCTTTATTTCCATCACAAATTAGTAACTACTTTCATCTTTATCTTAATCATTCGGCTTGCTTGATGCATAAGAAATGAATGAAAAATTAAGTATACAAATACAATTTTTTTGTATCTACCAACAAGGTCTGTTTGTCATATTTCAAAATGTTAATTAATTATTTATTGAAATAAAAGCCAATGGGGTACCTCTCATTGTCGTAATCTATCTTATAGGTACAATTTTTGCAGTCAGTCAGTAAATACAAGGTGTCAATTTAGTACTCGGTTGTTTTGTGGCGGTGTCGAAATATACAGGGTGGTATACAAAAGCGTGACAAGAAATTTAAAAATTTTTTAAGTGGCACAGCTTGTATATTATTACGTGTTTAATTCCTCTATAAATGTACTTTACATTAATTTTAGATTAGAGATAAAAGGACGGTATTTCTACAAAATGACAAATTTTTAGAATATACGTTTTTAATCAGGCCTTTGGTAAAGAATGACGTATTTAAATTTTAATTAAGAAATATTATTAATTTTATTAAATACATAAATAAAAAGTATACCTCGAGTAGGATTTGAAACTACGACATGTACTTTGCTAGAGTACCGATCTAACTAACTGAGCTATCGAGATGCAAGCCCCGATCGATGTAAATTTTGTCCTTATGTAAGTAGAACTGATGTAAATTTTAAATATGAACTCATTCGTTCATAAAAAATCTGATAATTATTTAAATTTTAACTTAAAAAAACTCAATACCATACAGCTTTTTCCACAATTTAAGCCGAACTATCTTTTTTTCAAACAAGTATACTCAATTTTTTTAATTGGAATGGGCCAATTTTTTTGTTTCAACTCGATTCGGATTTAAAATCTCTATCAAAATGATATACAGTTTGTGTATCATAAAATTAACTGCAAGTGAGTTATTTTGAAAATTGTCGAAAAATTTTTAGGAAATCGTGTTAAAACAATGCAAACATTTATTGATTAAGTACGCTGTGAACAATTAATATTTTAAGAGAAAAAATTATCAAATTAAATGCTCAAAACGTCTCTCACTTTGTGAAAAACGTTTTCTTATGCGATCGCTTATTTCTGGACTAATACTACATAAAGGTTGACATATTCATTCCACCAGGTCTCGCCTCATTGTGACAACCTCTTGGTACACCTGAATTTTAACATTTTCCCACAAAAAAATCCGTCGAGGTCAAGTCATATTGCTGGCCAACTACTTGGTGTACCGTGTCCTATCCATTTTCAGGAACACATTCTTCAAGGTACTGTGTAACTTGAAGACATGAGCTGGATCTTTATTGAGTTGTAACCATACAGCTCTTTTTATACGTTTCCGAATGTGTCGAATTGAACGTGGTAAATCTTGGCGAAGGAATTGCAAAAATATAAAACCTGTCAAAGTATTTTCAAAGAAATATGAACCAATAACGTAATGATCTATTATCCCACCCCATATATTTAGGTCCATTTAGGTTGATAGTTTGCAACATAACCAATTTTCGGATCTTGAATGTCGTAATAATGAAAATTATGACGATTCATAAAACCACTTCTGTGGAATGTAGATTCGTGTAGTGAATGATACGTATTTGAAAAAATCACCATTTTCTCTAATTTTATTTTCAGCCCATTCGCAGAAGATCACTCTCCTCACTTCAATCAATTCTTGATGCAATTGAACTTGGTACTGGTGGAACTTATTAGTATGTAAACACTTATTAACAGAAGAATTTTTAATACTTAAGCTTATACTAATTCCTGTAACACTAACATTTGGATTTTCTACTAGTGATACGGTAACACCAAGAGGACCTTTTATCGGGCTGCTTTTTGTTTGGAAACTTTTGTGCGTGTAATCAGGTTGCAAAAAGGCAATTTCCATCACCTTCACCAATGCAATATATCGTAGAGGTTAGTCTTACAAAGAATAATTCCTGATTGAAAAAAATTCAACTGTTATAATTAAAAAATATTATTTAAAATGCAACAAACGTCAAGAATGTACACAGTCGCCTACTTCAATTAAAGCTATTACATATCGTACATTTAGATAACGTTTATGTTATAATTAAAGGAATTTATGTTAAAATATTTTTTAAAGAATTTAAATCCGGATTGAGTTCCGACAAAAAAATTGGGCATTCCACTTGAAAAAATTGAGCTCTGTTTGAAAATATGATAAATCGGCTTAAATTATAGAACACCCTGTATGGTATTTACTATTAATAGGCAATTTTCATGGGTTTGAAATGTTACCAAACAGAAAGAGTGTTTATTTCAAAAACGGGATATGAAATAGGGATATTGAAAAAATCATCTCCATTTGGGGATCACTGGTCGTGAAAATTTAATTTTATATAAGAACAAGAACCTAAAGTGCTAAACAAAACAACAAAAACAAAAGGGCGGCTATAAATTAAAAAAATCTACCCATTATTTTGAAACTCAGTTTTATTAAATAAAAGATAATTTTTATATGTAATTAAAATGTTTTTTCTTAGTACATAAAGAAAAGGATTGCATCGAGCGGGATTTGAACCTACGACATGTATTTTGTTAGAGTACCGCTCTACCAACTGAGCTATCGAGATATAAGCCCTAATCGATGCAAGCTTAATCTGTACGTACGTAGAAAAGGTGTAATTTCTCTATATATTGAAATCATAGTCATTTATTTGTTACTGTATGTGGGAAACCTAGCTATCTATTTGCGGGCTCACATTCCATAATATAAATAAGTGACTATGATCTCAAAAAAAAAAATATATATATATATATATATATATATATATATATATATATATATATATATATATATATATGCAGGTATGGAAAACATTGTTGCGGGTCTGACTTGCGAATTTATGACATGATTCGATTACTACTCGTAAGAAGGACCAAGAAGAAACTTAGGAGAGCTACAAACAAGAACATTAACATTTACATTGATAGTGTAACTTAAGTTTAAGGTTTAACTTTAGCACTATTTTTAAAAATGAACAGAATACACTTTTTTCAAAACCCTGCTTTATAAGATTTTCGAAAAGACCTCCACCTTGCGCAAGGCAGTAACCCAATCTGTGATTTTTTGGGTGATGTTTAAAGAGTCCGTAATTTTGACACGAATGTCATCCAAATTGTTAGCACGTTCCTGCCTGCGCCCATACATTTACTGGGATACGTATCCCCAAACAAAAGAGTCGTTCGGTGCAATATCAAGTATACCTTTTCCACTAATAATACGGTTAGGGAACGTAGTTTCCAAACACTGTTCAACTCTTATTACAGTATGAACAGGACAGCCATATTCTTGATACCCAATGGCATCAAAATTTATATTGAGGCGTTAAACAACAGGAACTACCTGGTTTCTCAACATTCGTCGGTAAACAAAACATTTTTTTTACATAAATCTATCGTTTTCATTAGCCCGATTCATCATATCTTCACAAAATTCCATACGTTTTTGATGATCTTCTGGAAAAATTTCTTGTGTAGATTGCAACTTATAGCAACGATATTTATTTATTTTCAAGATATTGCGAACTATGCTTGGTTCAATATTCATTTCTTCAGCAATTTTTGTGCTATTGTACGGGAAATTAGTTTCTGCAAAACTACACATTGAAATTTCATGGAGTTCCCGCTCTTCGTTTAAGTTACCACCAGGTCAATTACCATCATCACCATCAATGCCACTGCATTTTGTACAATTATTTAAACATCAACACCTTTCAAATTTACAAACAGTCCTCATAATCGTACTTTCTGATGGAACTAGCCTGTTTTCAAAGGAAAAAGCAAACCTGCCCATTATTTCTTGTGCAGTGATTCTTGAATAATACCACTTAATAATCTGTATTTTTTCTTCAGTATTGTGTCAGACTTGCAAAAACACCGATTTTCAATTCTCGTTAACAGTAGTAATTAAATTTGTCATCGATACTATCCTACTCAAAAGACGCATCCATGGCATCAGCGCTTTAAGTTTGTTGTGTATTCTATTTCACTTAGCACGTGAACTGATTGTACTGTCTTTGTTTTACTTATTATAAGCCAGACCCGCGATAATATCTTTTCATATATATATATATATATATATATATATATATATATATATATATATATATTTTTTATCCAGATATATAAAATAATACCAGCGAATAGAAATTTTTTTGTTCCACGATTTGGTGCATTCCATATCGAGTCCAACATTGCACTCTTGGTATTGCTTTATGACGTTTATTTTTCATATAACATTCCTTTTTTGTCCCCCGGACTCCTCTCCAAAAAGTGTGTTCAACCGCCACTGGTCCTTACGCTGTCCAATACCTTTTTTTGGGAAAACTTCAAAAACCAAGTAGTTTTGAATCCGATATATAAGTTGTATTAAGATAAAAAAGTGCAATAAACTTGCAGAAGTTTAAGAATGGTGTCTTCCCATACATAATGCAATGTGCATTTACAATAGCATATCAATTTAATTTGAGAAGATAGGGAAGTACCATTGCTTTCCACAAACTTTGACCTATACATCTCTGGATATTCGAATCTAGTTTATGAATTGTTCATATGCTTCTTATATTTGTAATTATGGTACGTTGTGGTATTGTCGTTTCTTTTTTTCTTCGCCTTCGAATAACGTAAGTGAGTAGATAACAAATTTACGAAGCACTTGATGATTATTCACATCAAAACGATAATTAAAGATTCCCAATGCGTCATCTTCAATTTTTCTCAGCTTTTTTGGAACATTTACTCATTCTATCAAAACGACATGTCCCAGTCGCACGTACGCCTTCTTCTTTCAAACCTACCATCTACTCAAAATTGGTAAAAAGCAGTTAAAATGAGATTTATGTCTATAGGGATATTTAATTACATAAATACATCTCCTCCCAGTCCAAAAGTAGCATCAACAATTTTGTTCTTTCCGTCACATATTTTAATATTGGAGCACTAACCACCCAGTAAGCAACACATCGCCCATCCTTTGTATCCAAACATTTTGGGCCTTCCTCTAATATACTGCTTCATATAATAATGTCCATAATATCGAATCATTTCTTCATCAATACTCAAATTTTCCGAGAAAACATCGAAACATAAAGAACTTGTATTGATATTTTGAACAACTTTTCTTTGTTTTAAGCTGGTTGATTCAGGACCTCGGATTGTTTCAGGATCTCAGAGTTATCTTTGAAATGAAGAGTTTTTTAAATTTTGACATTTTGCCTCTTAGACATAAACACTTCGTATAATCGCCTATATTCACATCTTTATCTCCACACCATAACATAACAAATTGACGAACTATGTTGAGCATGAGTTGTTCATCAAAAAACATTTCGAGTATTTGTACTGCCGTTTCTTATTTTAAATCATTTTCTGAACTTGTTTTCCTCGATTCCCAGTCAATAACTTCATTTTTGTCTCCCGTTGAAAATAAATGATACATTTCCCATTGCGTAACACTATTATTTTTCTTTGTTTTTTTTTTGATGACCTAACGAATTTGAAGCATTGCCATAAACGTTTAGTGAACACGCGTATCAAAACCCTCTTCCTCGTTTACAGTGTCCACTCTACAAGGAAGGAATCAGTCAGTATATATGGATCCGGATTCCTCATATGACAGAAAATTTGGGTCGTCTCAACATCTCTAATCAAGAAAAACTGTCGAAGAGCCATAATCCCTAAAAAACCTTTAATTTGAATATCTACATTGATATTTATAATCATATATTTGACGTAGGATTCACTGTCATCCCCAAACGGGGATCTTTTGTCATACAAAACCTGTAAATATGAACAAAATACTCTAGTCAGGGTAAGAAAAGTTTCAGTTTAGTTGATCTGTCTATTTCCAGTTTTTACTTTTGTAGTGCGATACTTCGGAAGCAAATTCTATCCCTGTCATCAAGCTTAGTCCAGAGAAAGAATGATTTCGCACTTGAGTGGAATTTATATAATTATGATTTTTTCCCAAGCACTTAACTAACCTTAGATTTCAACTTGATACCTTGCACTTACACGTCTGACGCCTTTACCGCTGAGCCACTGAGAAATCCAACATTTTTCTTTACTGATTGCGAAGTAGTTTATTGTAAATGCTGCATAGTAGCTAATTGGGAAGGTGTATAGCGCCTAAGCCCTTCGCGCACTACTAGGATCCATACACGTTTCATTTCTACACTAGCTTATCGGGTTTTCCGTCAATGCGATGTACGTGGCTTCTTTGAGTTTTCGGCGTGTTGTATTCTCGTCCAATTCGATTCGGTGGTCTTCGTTACAGGCATGTTTGGCGATTATTTATATTTCTGTTTCACTTGTTTCACTTGTGTAATTGAGCTATCACTTGGAGTGGTCTATTCTCCCCTTTAAACGATCTCCCGTATTCGCATGGTGGGTTGAATACACAATTCTTGGAATGATGGTTTTCATTGTGTGGTTTGGTTATGGTTAGTACTGCCGTGAACGTTCTTGTCGGCTTCAAGGTAGCGAATATCTTGTATTTGCTTCCCGAACTCTTGTGTTTTGTCCTAATTACCTGGTATATATGGTATTACCGCTGTGTATTTCGGTTGTTTCCTGCGTTACCCTTTACCTGTTTAGATTAGACTTTAAATAATTTTAATAATGCTCTGTTACTGCAGGTTTCTCTGGTAGACTTAATCGGTGCAATCTCGTATGTTCTTAATGTCTTGCATCAAAGCTAAGTATAGTAGTTCAAATACTCGTTTCCACAAGAACAAGGTAACTTACAAACTCTGGAAGATGTTAATCGGTTTTAATCACCTTTAGGTGATCTTATATGTTCTTTAATTTTTTATGGGTATAATAACTATTCTAATGCGTTCTAATGCCCTCATTAATAAGGATTGTTCTAATTCTATCTGTAATATTAGTTATAGAAGCAATACCAACGTTAAGCACTGATTTTTTTGTGGTTATGTCTAGCAGATGTAATAGAATTATTATCTTTGAGTGAAAGTAGTAATGACGTCATTTGAGCTTGTGCATTTCCCAGGGGCTGCTACGTGGGGGACCGCATTTTCCACCCTTATTTTTATTCGCTTACGTGTAGGACGTATTTTTTCACCCCTATTTTTTACATACCCACGTGTGAGACCGTTTTTTAAACCCCTGCTGGAATTTTCATCACTAATTTACATACACCCACGTGTGAGACCGTATTTTCAACCCCTTTCTTTTCGGAAGCCCTTTTCAACCTTAATTATTTTTACTCGCTTACGTATAGGACGTGTACTTTTACCCCTATTTTATGATAGCTCACGTGTAGGACGAGTTTTTTCAACCCTTATTTTAGGGCCGCCCGCGTGTGAGCACGTATTTTCCACTCTATAGGTCAACCCTAATTAGAGCCTTTTTTGCATATGCTCACGTGAGGGGCAGGTCTTGGCACTGTGGCTGGACCTGGACTTGGACTTGGACTTAGACTTGGGGTTGGTCTTAGGGTTATTTTTGATGGTCATCTAATTAAGGTCCCTCTGACTATATTATTAGCAGTGCCCCTGGAGGTTAGGCAAATGCACACGCATGCAATGTTGGAAATTGTATAATTAATAAGATATTATTATTGAAATTATCGATCCTATTGCTTTAAAATGGTCAAAGGCTATTGGATGATCTTTTACCTTAACGAGAAAACGTATTTCTAATAAGGAGGTTCTTGTAAGACACGCGTAACGCTTCGCAACATGTTCTCAGGCCTTCGCTCCCTGACCGGACATGGTGTGGGAACCTAACCTTATAAGACAAGTGTAGAGCTTAGCCCCCATCGTGGCCCCCTCGATGCAACTGTATGCGGGTTCTAACTTAATCTTACAGCTGTAGGCCTTCGCCCCGTCATACAAAATTGTATTCTAATAAGGTGGCCCCAGCCTTGTAAGACAGGACTTGTATCAGGGTCTCCGCCCAGGCCCCTTTGAGTAAAAATTTATTTTAGCGCCATCTAGTGGCGTAGAAACTAATGAACATTTTCTATAATAGAAGCAGATAATGCACACCTCTCTCTTGCTCTATCTTGTTTCTTACTCCCCTCTCACTCTTTCTTACACACCACGCACACGCGCGCACGAGCGCAGCGCGCCTGCGCGCAAGCGCGCACGTGCGCACGCGCACGCACGCACGCACGCTCACACGCACGTACGCACACACGGACGCATGGACGCGAACGCACGCACGGACGCATGGACGCACGCACGCACGGACGCGCGCACGCACACACGCACGCGCACACGCACACGCACACGCCCGCCCGCCCGTCCACTACTCACCAATACCTAAAGCTGTTCTTACACACAAATTTCATTGTCATTGGTGAAGTACCATAATCAACCGGGTTGGACTCCTTTAGTTAGATTTTCCGGCATTAATTCAAATATTGTGCGTTCACTCGCGTTTATATTAAGTGTCCCAATTTGATCACTAAATGTGTGTCAAGTTTTTAACTCTCCTCGCATCAAAATTCTTGATTGTCTACAAGCCTAATTTATATTTACATCAGCATTAATAGTTATTTAATACAGTCTTAATTTCAATTTACAATATCCACAACCTTTAAAACGTTATAAAGGATTAATTTAAAAGTTTCTTTTACTATCGCTCTGATTTTTTACACAATACATTCCCTTAACGCAACAGCTTCTTAAATCTGCTTAAACACAATTTAAGTTTTTGGAAAGGTCTCAACAATTTTCTACTACATATATAAACCTTACTACTAACCTTTTAATATTCTTTGCCCAAAAATTGGTTTCTACAGTAAACAGACACTGCTTTTAACTGCACAACTGTTATAACATAAATTAGCACAGACTATTGTGTTCTATCTTTTCTAAAATCATCCACTGTTACTTAAACTGAGGGTTTGAGGGAAAATCTCTTTAATACCGTCCAAAATTGCCCTTATATGGATAACCGCGGCCATCTTAAAAACATGACCAAATACTAACCTGCTAAATGAAAACCAATCACTTTTAAAGGATTTTAATGCGTTTTCATAGCAGAAAAAATGTAACGAACCAATGAGATTTTCAAGCGACGTATCTGCACCTTACAAACGTGGTTGCAAATGGTTCTAGTCTAACCTAATGGAATAGCTCCTACCTTTTATAAATTACAAGCTGTGTTAGAATGCTCAACATAAAACGGCAAAACTTAGGGTCAAAAAAGCCCCACTTATATTTAAATTGGTTTAATAGACTAATTTCTGCGTAAGTGTAAAACGTGACCTACATAAGATACAAATACAACCCCCCACTCCTTATTACTTAAAAAACTGACTGCTCGTTTAGAAAACTCAACTTAATTCTGTTCGACTCGTTTACACACACAGATCATCTGTAAGGTTTGTTACAAAAAAATTTAAGCTACCATTTTATTGCGAGCAAGTGGAGTGATGATGTCTTACTGCTTGTAAAATTGCCAAAATGTCTGGATTAATTTAAAATAATGTAAGTGTTATCTAAGACTATAAAGTAACCTAAACACTGGTTGAAGAGGCAAGTTATTCAGCATTAGCTCGGTCTCGTCTTGCTATTTCGTTGATCAAGCACATGAGTTTGTTGAAATTCTTTTAACGCATTGTTTAGCTAAATCGTCATCAAGCAAAAAAATTCTTTTAAATACAGCAAATCAAAAACTTTACTCCTAAATTAATTAGAAGCGTCTTCAGTGTGCTTCATATTAATAAAATATAAGAAAAACATTTAATATGTTTGGGTGTTTTAGACGTTTACAGCTTACCGGATATTTATAATAATTGATTGCCATATTAAGTAGTACAGAATGATTATTTATGAAGTTGGCAAGATAACATAACTTAATGAACAGGGATACTATTGTAACTTTTTTGTTTCAGACGAGTGTCTTGGAGTTTCTCGCACAGTTAAACTTATGAGGTAAGTGCAAATTTTGTAAAACAATAAATTAATGTAGTATGCACAGGAATACGCAATTAAAAAATTTTAATAGTATTAATTTTATTTTGTACCTATAGTCAATAGAAGCGTATTGCAGAGATTTTATCACATGACAAAATTTACTCAAGACAACCTATTTCTTCTCTGTTTTAAAATGAACTTTTAAATTTTTATTGAAATTTCCTTTTTTCTGAATTATAAGCAAGAACTTAATCTATAGCATCTGCTTCCCTTCTAGTGCTATGGAACCTTTTTGTAGTAGTCGGTTTTCTAGATAAAATGTGGTTCTTGGTTCAATCCAAATTCATTTTACTTTTATTTTGTACTAATACAATAATTAACAAGTAAGTTAGCATATAAATATGTGTGTCGTCTAACATCACAATTCAAAATGGTATTGGATAACAGTTTTTATATCAATATCAGACTTCGCTTCTAAATTTCTCATTAATATCTGTTTTTGCCTGACTAAAATCCCTTTATTTAGACTATAATTCTCTAAAAGTTAGAACGAAATTATTGAATTTCACAAAACATTAATGTAATAAAACCAATTTCGTAACGTTCATGACTTTAACTTTTTTGAATTAGTGAATTACATCTAACAAATGGAATTTACTGCTAAGGTAAGTACCAGAATGATCTCTTAACTTCTACGTCTAACAAATTTGAGAACGTTTTTAGTACTAAAGTGACGACAAGCGTCAGAGAGTACAAAATTATCGTTCTACAAGCGATCATCAACCTCAGCTTGACAGATCTTCGTCGAAGATTGTAAGTATCTTGGCAACGATAAGCTTATGAGAGACGATTATTGACGTTCAG
This sequence comes from Vesta saturnalis, assembly GCA_036346205.1. Taxonomy (NCBI): domain Eukaryota; kingdom Metazoa; phylum Arthropoda; class Insecta; order Coleoptera; family Lampyridae; genus Vesta; species Vesta saturnalis. Next base: position 3,712,558 of record JARFJB010002353.1, on the reverse strand, counting down.
ACGAATGAATTCAAACTGATAGGTACCTTTAGTATCAGGAGGGCTCGTACGGATCAGATAGAATAGAATCAGGAGAAGGAAGAAGGGATAAAATATCTCTAAAAAGTACTTGTTTACATCTAAGCAACGCAAGATAAACAAACAATCAGTTATATAGTATTATGAAATCAATTTTTTCCCATCCCACATGCGTTGGACTTGATTGATTCGCTAAGCAGGACTTACTTGTGGATGGTATCTAGCATTAAAAAGAATAATAGTGCGATATTCGCAACAGAGTTGAGTACACATTCGCAACAGAGTTGAGTACACACCTTGCTGCTAAATTTAACGCAGTGCGAAGAAAGAAAAATGTGCAGATATAAAAATCAGTAACAACCTATAACCTTAACTTAAGCCAAAGTATAACAACAATTATTAAAAGGCGTCAAATTGTAACATTAAATAAAAAACGATGATGTAATATACCATTCGTAATTGATCAAATAATTTAATTAATATAAAAAATTACCTTTTAATAATCGCTACTGCCGTCGGATCATCGGTAGATGAATATAAGGGTGGGTTCTAATTTAGAGTTTAATTAACCTACTTGAAAGTTGCTTCTTTTCTGCTTGATTATTTTCACTTAATTCCAAAAATGTTATCAAAAAAATTATGAATAAAATAATAAATTCTCGAGCGCCATGTTGTCTTTTTTTTTATATATCTATCTAGGAACAACAAAACCTAGTTATTGAATACTATAAACAAATTAACACAAATGAAAATAAAATAACAAGTTACATAAGTTTATTTAATATATGTTTGAAAACGAAAAAAATTCAGAAGTCATAAACTAAATTATAAAAAAAACTTTACCTTTTAATGGTTCTGTAAATACACTGTTACAGGTACTATGAAGCAGAGTGGTTCATATGGTGAGGTCAATGTCTTGCTTAGTTATCCTTAAAATATGGAATTTCCTTGAAGTTTAATTCGCCAAATTTATTTGTAAAAGTATGTAGAACTTGCGTTGTAAAGGTAACTCAAGTAAAACTTGCCATTTAAAACAATAGTACATTAAAATATTGACTTATACGTGCCATTAAAGATTATTAAGTATACAAATTAAGTAATTAAAAGGTGCGTACTTAAAAGTAAGTACTTAAAAAAAAGTGCATGCTTGAAAAGTGCCTAAAAAAGCAAAGGCTTTAGCTTTAAATATAATGAGAAAAAATAACTTACCACCAAAATTCTGATGGCACCAAAATATAAAAAATTAAGTAAAATCATGCTTATTGCTGTTAACATTCAGCATTAAGTAAATTACAAAAAGCTTTCAGAATAACTCAAGTGCATTCCCTTAAATATCTTCACGCTTGAGCGAATACAATTATATAAATCCATTTTTTTTAAGAAAGGGAACTAAAACTATTTATGTAATATTACACCCAAAAGATTTGTTCTAGGAAATGCTAATTAAATTGCCATTCTCAATTCTACATATTAATAATTAAAAACTTTTCTAATATTATGCCAAATAGATGAACGATTCTTAAATTAATGTACTTTTTAATACAACCACAAAAAAAGCTTGTTACAAACCAAAATGAAGAAAAGTCCTTTAGAGGATTAGGAAATGTACCAACTATGTCTATACGTAGCACTTTCCAAAAACTAGTACGTGTAATTACAAGCACTATATCCGCTACACATATTTCCTCTCTAAACCACACTAGTTTGATGTGATATGTGTATTGGCCAGCGATGTCTCAATGGACTAAGCATATGTGAAGTGGAATAGACACAAATTGGCTAACCTGTGTTATGTTCTACTTACTCCATCACAAACATAATAGAAGGCAGATGTGCTCTTACAGCTACAGGAAGCTTGTTTAAAAGGTAATGCATAATAATTTATTCAATAGACAGTACATTGGATTATATACCAATTCTATTTTTCGCCCAGGTTGAGTTAAGGTACCTTCAGTTGTCAATGTGTGAAAATAAGTATCTTCCAATTGTCCCACGTACACTTTTGACATTAGGTTAAGTTACGTTCACCTCTAGTGCTTAAATACGTACCTACTTTTTGTCAAACCACGTTACTTCATTCAAACAATGAAGAGGATTAGTAAGCGTAATAACAAGTTAGAACCGTCTTTTGCAATACACTACACTAAATGTTGCATAGACTTATTAAAATAAACAGATTTCCGGCTAAGCTGAGCTACAATAGGAGTTTAAAGTTATTATTTTGTTCAATTAAACTTCTTAAGCCAGAGTTAGATTTTCTAGCAAATTGTCTATGCTTTTCCCTAATTTTTCAACTGACTTATTACATTGTTTTACAGTGCATAATTCATTAGGCAAAGGCAAGTGCAGTTTTTGTAACAACAAAGTTTTACTTGATATCTTCAACTAATCCCTCTTCATCTTCCTATGGAGACCTACACTAAACTAAATCTTATGCATTTTATTACGATGTATCTAACCTAATTTTTGTATTTCCAGATAATTCTTTTGGTTCCCCGACATATACGGTAATAAACTACCTGCAGTTTTTGAAGAAAAAGTTTTCTCTACTTTAACTGAATGTATTACACTTATTCTGTCTTATAGCAAACTACGTGCTTTATAAACTCATTGTCCTGTCAATATAGTTATCTCTCGTATCTTTTTAATTAATTCTACTTCTGACGATTTTTTGTACCTACCATACAAATGTAGTTAGTTATCAAAAAAATACACTAACCTTACCTTTCCTAATTCCCTTATCTGTTAATTTTACCGAATATTTTTTCTCTTATCCTTATTATTTTTCTTTAAGTTACTTTATAATATTTCATAAAAATTTATTTTCGAATCGAAGTCGAAGTCGGTTTAGAAAATTTTTCGCTCTAGCTTAATTATTCTATAGCGGTAAATAAAAGTTTAGCACAACGTCAAACCAGAATTGGTTTTTCATTAATTAGAAGAACTAAAACGTATATATGTTAGTTACGTATAAAATATTAGGAGCCTATCATATCGAGTAAATGAAGGATTTATAAGATGTATAACAAAGATTCTCTTTTATAAGTAGTTTTCCAGAGAAAATTAAAACTTTGGCAGGAGCTTTTGGTTGATCGCTGGATCAGGAAGATATTTCAAACTTACTTTATTACAATTTTTGATAGTCTTTGTTATATAAGTTCTTATCAAATTAGCTGTTTCATTTTTCATTTTAGTACCTTCATTTTTCTAATACAAATTAAGTCAAACTTTTAAATCCGTAAAATCAAAACGGATTACTTCAACCAAACGAGTTTAGAAAAAAAAGCGATTTATTCAATTTAGGTTTAGTATTATATATTTTTCTAATAGTATCAAGAACATTGACGTTGAATGGAATGTGTTTTCATTAGAAAACATAAACGAAATAACACAATCCTCTCCTTTCAAAATAAAATAAATGCCTACTTGAATCTGAAAGAAATCAATATTGTCACTGAAACCAAATAAAAAGTAAATTTAATTTCCAAACAAATATTTTCAATTTAGCTGTTGAATGGAAATTCTTTGTACGTTTTGAAAAGAATAATAAAATATTTTTATTCTAAAAAATATTCCTTAATTGTATTTTCTTTATGATATATTTCTTAAAATCATTTTTTTGCTTTTGACAAATTTAACGTATTTCTGGCATATATAATTTATAGTTCATGCAAGTGAGTAACTGACCTAAATATTCATAAGCAATGCCAGAAAAGCAAGCGTAAAAGTCGTAATATCTTTATATTAGGACTGATGAAAATTAATATCGTTGCCCGTTGTCATATAAAGTACACGTATACACATCTAAGAAAACATTTCCTTCCTTTATTTCTATGTGTAAGACTCTTCCAATTGAATTGTAAAACTTTCTTTTTGTTTTTAATTAAAAATAAACGAACTGCAATGTAATTAGAATTGCTGTAGGCTTTACAAATTAATCATGGTAAAGTAAACACTTATTTAAATGAAACTCAAGCCCCATACACCTTTTAGCTCTGTTAGTCAAAATCAAACAAGGGTAAATTAGTAAAAAACCACGAACAAAACTCTTTCTTTTTTTCTGTTCCTTTGTTAGAATTGTTAGTTTTATGTAAATGTACAATTTTGGTTGTAACGTGTCACTGCATTCTATTTTTTGGTAACACTTCATATCTTATGGTTGTGAATATATGGTTAATTTGATTACTCGAGGTAAACTAAGAAAAGACGAAGACTAAACTAGTCGACTGCTAATGATTATATCTTTGCTATCGAAACGCGTTCGATGTTCTTAATTCTGTGTAGTACGTGTGTGTATTTTGTGCGTTAATAAAAACAATGCAAAATACAAAATACATTAAGTTGGTTTAGCACAATAAGGGAATGAACAACGCAAGACTAACGAAGCAAATACAAGGGTGTGGTTAGAGGTAAGGCCGGTCCGGACGCGTAAAACGTTCCTGAATGTAGTAGAATGTATGACAAAAATAAGAAATATAAGGAGTTTTAAAAGTAATAGAGCATGTCAGAGACAATGCATGAATTTGCGGAAGCTAGGGTGGTATGCACAGATAGGAAAGCATATAGAAAGATTATGAATGAAAAATAAATAAGAGGCAGGCATTGTTTTGCCTACCCCGACCGAGTTGACAGATCATTGGTGACACGACCTGCTTAGCATTCGGGAGGTAATGGGTTCGATTCCCGTTACCGTCTACCTTTTATGAGGTTTTTCAGGAAGTATTCCCCATACACATGTAGCGGCTACTTGGGCGAATGCTGGGCTAGTATCTCCCCCTTCAGAACTCTAACTCCGTTCCTTTCGATCCTATCCTGACCACACCCATCCTTAATCCCATCATGCATATGCGCGTAATGCATCTATATATGCTGGGAATATATGATTGTGGCTGAATGAGCTTGGAAAGCTCAAACAGTCCACCCTCCCCCTTGGGGAGGGAATGAAATACGTGACCTTTCCTTTCCTTCGTCTACCCAACAAGAGAATGGCGTGAACGTTATGTATTGTAATTGCAATTAAAACAGTATTCTGTACCTGCGTACAGTTCTCACTATCACGTTAATATGGGTATCCCTAGTGAGCAGTTTATATGAAGCCTTGTTTTCTATATTGAGAATTTCCGTTCATCACTACATTGTGGGTCACAAGATATTATTCTAGTCTAAGAAGTAAAACGATACATTATTGATTGAAGGACCAGTGGATGTTCAAAATTCTACCTCATATTGACGCACAACGCTCTACTACGCGTTAAGTTACCTCTATGCATCGCGTAGGATTATTGTAGTAAGTGGGTTGCTGACTGAGCTACCAGAAAAGACCGAGGGTTTTAGTACAGGCGCGACTACTATAGGCACTGTAGGTAGCACACTACGAAAATTTGATGAATACATTGAAAATATTCCGATTAAAATTGTTGTCGCGATAGCAAAAGTTGATTACTAAAAGTTATTATATAATAATTGTTATTTGAGAATGGTTTGTATTTCTTTGTTTTTGTAAGAAATTTGTGTAGGGTTTTAACTGAGGGCGGCCCGCAACCAGATCGTTTAAGTTGCAGGTGCAGGCTAAACTGTCTTTATAGAAGGGCAAGACAAATCACTAAATATGTTTATAAAAGCGTTTTGAAAATAAAAATGTCAGTATTATACAAAAAATTACACCGCGGTCAAAGAAAAATTTGTTCATGAGTTGAAATGTGATAGTTTAAATACAGGATTTCTACGGTTGATTGCACATGTTAATTAGAAATAATGTTTCTTTTTATAATTAAAGTCAAACGCGTTCACACGAAATAGTTTTATTGCTTTTGTTAGTTGATATAGAAAATAGGGGGTGAGGGAGGAATAAAAACGGTTGTTGTGCTTAGAATGGGGGAGTTTGATTAGAATTTTCAAAGCGTGCGGGAGTAAGATTTGACATCGATTCGGTGGATGTTTAATTAGATCTTCTTTTCTTTGTTATTGTGTTAATCAATAAATCCGAGTATTTAAACATTTGTGCTGGTGAAAGCTTAAAAGGATAACCTACATTGATAATGTAAGTAAAAGAAAAGATTTTCGTGGTTGTGAAATTACACAGAAAAGGTCATTCTACCTACTCATTTAAATTATTAAAACAAAACTGAACCACTGCCTTGCAAAGCTGTTGTTGTCATTGAAATTATGCAGATACAGAGAAGCTCGCTCTTTTTTTTCTTTTATGTGTTCTATATTGTGGATTGACAATTATCACCTGTTTTTATAGTGATAAAAACACAAACGATCATAGGTATAAAATCAGAAAAGCTGATCCTAATGATCTATATCTATACAAACGTCTCTCTTGTTGCCATTATATGCCTATATGTCTATATTTTTGTGTTTTGTTTTATGCCTAAGAAAAATTGAGAGAAGAGATCGCCCGTTTTATTATCTTGCATTTGTAATAATACCTACTAATCATGTAGGCGAAATCGTGCTTTGCAGGGCTTTATGTCAGATGTTATACTTTGTCTCACTGCGTATCTAATGTGTTGGCCTCGAATGGTTTTTCTGTGTAATCCATTATATCATTCATTGTTACTGTACATGTGTATCATTTGTTGTGCTCGTATCCACAAATTTGTATGTGTAACGTACTTGCCCTTTTTCATTTGTGTCTACTTAAATAATCTGTAACCTGTTTAATTTTCTGTTCTTATTTTTTTTTATGTAGGTTGAATTTGTAATATGTATTACTAGAGTGCTTAATGTATTTTGTTGTTAATAACCGCCCTGATTGGTTAAACAAAAGGGCCACATGATCGGGATTACACTTTTCCTTTTCTTTTTTTTAGATTGATTGACGATTTTATTGTGGATACGATCACACTGTTTATATTTATTGCCTTTATGTGTAGTTATTGAAATTGCCTTGCATTTTATTTTGGTGATATTTAAATTTTGTAAGGTGCGCCTTTTTAACTTGATTTAATGTCCTTTGTTTTTTTTTGTGTTCTGTTTATGTCCGGTTGTCCCACACCCTGTATAATGCTTTATATGTAATTATTTAACTAAAAGCAGACAGGAATTGGTTCCAAAAGGGATCCCCTGTTTGTTATTTATTACTTGTTTATTTTTGCTTTAATTTGAATACCATTTATAGAACTGATTTTATGTTTATTTGTGACTAAACGTCGTTTTAGGCAATGTGATGGATTTTGTACACCTTTAATACCGATAGAGTAGTGTTGATACCTATTTAACCCTTTGATTGCGATTCACTTGTGTTATCTTATTTTGTTTTTTTTTCTTTGTGTGATTATTATTGGAATAAAGGGAGTTTTCTTGGTGATTCTTTTTCTCCCGATGTAAATAGGATGACGAGCGAATCACCAGGTAGCGCAACTCGTTTATCTCAATTACCGTTTTGTTTCATTTAATTACCCTGCCACCTTATGCAACAAATTAACCTTATCCGACCCTATCTCCTGCACATTACACAACATAGGTTATTTGCCCCTAGACGATCACTGTTTTTTTTAATCAGGTTAGAATTTTGCGAGTTCTAGATCAGATTTGTAAATCAACTCTGATTATTTAATCACGGCCAGTAAGGGAGATTTAAGCTATTAATTGGAGTAAGCCTAACATTAGCCGACGTAGCATCATTCTCAGTGACATCAATTTAAGCAATTAATAATAGCACCTTATCAGTCAAATTAAGATGCATCCTTTAGCTATTGTTTTGTCTCTTGAATTTGCATTAATGCGAACAAGTTCAAATTACACGTTTCATGATAGGGTACGTGTGGGTTACGACAGCACTTTTCGGTAAAAGGATCTTGGGTCAGTTGTTAACAATCCTATAAAAACTATAACGGGTTTACCTCTTATCCGGGCAACTGGGGTCTAACGGGCCCACACAGTGTTACAAATGGACACATTTCGGTAAATATTTAATTTTTGACAAAATGCTTTTATGGTTTCCATGGAAATAGTATTAATTAAGTTTTCCTTAGTCGAAGTTGGTAAACTTGATCTGCTCTTCAATTAATAATTATCGTTATGAGAAACTTACGTAACCGGGCTAGGTGAGTCCAATGGACCCTCGAGTGGTGGTTACAATTGATTTCATGTGTACGATATTTTCATGATTGACTAGTTATTTATCAGAGTCATTAGCAGTCTTGGAAGTTACTTTGTTTTCAAGGCTACTTGTTATGAAAAAAGCAGCTAGTATGGAATGTTTGTAGACTAATCTAAGTCATTTGGCAGTTAGATTTTGTTCAAGTTATTCTTTCAGTAATTACCTACTTATGCATTGTGAGTAATTTGTTATTGGTGGTCAATGTAGAATACCTATTTATAATTGTATTTTATTCAAGCATTTGGATTTTATTTTCAAAGAATGTAAAGAGTCTGGAATGTTTGTTATTGGCAAAGATTCTATCATTTTCGCGTCCATCAATTTGGCTGCACTTTGCAATGTGGCGTCTGTATATGGACGCCAGATTACAGTTCTTAATAATTTTCTTAATATGAGTGTTAGAGAAGTACCGTTGGCAGCAGGCAATTCTAAAAGCACTCTATAATACTCGTTCTGAGCATGGGTCTCATTCCATACTCATACATTGAGATTTTTGAAAAACTTGTTGACGCCAAAATCATGTAATACGTAAAATTGTATACAAATTCGTTCAGCACTTAGCCATCACAGTGCTATTTCTAAATATATTTTTATTGTATTTATCCCGTACATTTACAATCATTCAGACGTATTTAAATGGCAACACTGTAAAACCAAATTCTAATATTTGTTTTTATTTAATTTGAAGCTGTTTCATATTTACGGTTTACAGTCTTTTGGGATCATTCTACCTAGATATACAAATGATGTTACTTAACAGCATTATGAACTCACACCTATCTTATTTTCTAAATAATTTTGAAGTCATGTATTTGTATGTGTTCTGCGTCTTCCAAGCAAGATTAGCTACCTCTGAAACTGATTATCCATGTTTCCTAAGGAACGGGGGACGAAAGATTTTAAGGGTTCACTGGAACACCATTCTATTTACTCTCCCTGAAAATAACAAAAATTAATGGTTCTGAAACATACGTAAACGCAAAAAATAAAAAATACAAAAAGGTACTTTTCGCATTGTGCATTGCATAATATGAAGTTCTCGGAGTGTGATTTGGTAGAGTGGGGTATATAGGAGGGTGTACCAGTGGGTCCTGAAGGCATGGCTTCCGTCAATCGGCAGTTGACGTGTTTTACAGTTTTGCCATAGGTTGGGACACCCAGTATTTACTCGAACAGTACCAGTTGGCATAATTCAATGAAATATTTACTTATTATTAACAGTTGAGGTGACATCATTGCCCGTATTTCAAAATTGTGACTTTTAAATCGCATTTGGGGTTCGCTTCTCTGAGGTTAAGGTTAGACAGAAACATACCCCGTTCTGCTCTAACGTGTTCAAAATGAACAAATATAGCTTACGAATATTAAACGGTTAAAAGTATGTGACTTACAGATACGTATCATGCATATTTTACTTTATTATTCGCGAAGTAAACAAGAAAAATACTGTTTTCGTGAAAAGTCGATATCCAATGTTGGATGGAGGTGTGACACGTATTAAGTGTTTTAAAAATGATCTAGACATTTGTGTTTGTACGAATATAAAAAACACGTTTTAGTCCGAGATGCCAAAATGATTGTTTTGTTGCATTAAGGGGACATGCAACGCAGCAAGACGCCGCAATGGTTTTTAGTGCAGTACCTTAATGTACGGTTTCCCGAATGATTGTCAAACGTACGAAAATTATGTATATAGCAAAAATAAAGCTAGAAACATATGGAATAGACTATGGTACTCATAAATAAATTCTGCTTCATACAGGGTGTCCAGTGAGGAACTTTACAAACTGAAATGGTATTATCCTTGGGTCAATTTAAGTAAAAAATGTCCCATAAGCATAGGTCTGATTCGCAATAGTTACCCAGATACAAGCGTTTAAAGTTTATAAATGATCACATATTTTTTCAAAAGTAATTATTATTAGTCAACTGGAAAAGCAAAACCGAAACAATCTGTCACTTATTCGATTGTATTCTAATAATGACAAAGTGGATTGCAGTAAATTAAGTGTAATTTAAATTTAAAATTCCTTTTCAATTTTCTAACGAAGAGTATGCTGACATCATTTACATTTATGGATTTTGTGATGGAAATGCGAGAGCTGCCGTTAGGGAATATGAACGAAGATTTCCCAACAGGAGGATTCCAAATCAGCAAACCTTTTCTAGGTTTTATAATAAATAGTAAATAAACCCAATTATTTAGTAATGGACATGTTAAATATGTAAATGAAAATTTATACCAATTTCACTTTTTCCGTAAACAGGAGGAAGGAAAAGGAAAGTAACGTGTTTCATTCCGTGCCAAAGGGAAGATCGGGCTGTTCGAACTTTCTATCCTCCTTCAGCCACAGCGATGGATTACCAGCATACATATATATTATGAATTTTGTATGGTTAGGATTAGGATGAGTGCGGTCAGGATAAGATCGGAAAAAATGGAGTCAGGGCTCTGAGGGGGAATATGTTACCTCAGAATTCACCTAAATAGCCGCACATTATGAACGTGTATACTGTGGTCATGCCGCTACACGTGTGCGAGGAAAATCTCCTGTAGAAACCACATACAAGGTGGACGGTAACAGGGGTCGAAGCTATCACTTCTCGAATGCCAAGTAGATAATGTTACCACACGTCCAACTAGCTCGGTTAAACAGAAGGTTCGGCAACTGTAGTATCAAGCCATTAAATTATTGATTATTAATATAGTGCATTCATGGCAAAGTTTTTATGAGGTATAGAATTTATTAAACAGTAAAAAAAATTTAAAAAATCCCAAAAAGGAATTTACAAAGCAGTATGGTAGACCATACTGCTCTGATTAATATGTTAGTAGATTCTTCTCACTTCAGAGATGCTTTATAAACCCCTTTTCTTATAAACTATAACCACACTGAAATATTGAACATAACGCAGCTATATTGTGCGCAAAACATTTATAGTTGCAAAAGTCAAGATAACTGTAATGTACGTTATGATAGCATAACTTGAACCTTTTACAATGTACAATTATATTTAAATAATATTCTAATAGAATCAGTTTTAATGGATTCCGTAAATAGGAGAAGTATATAGCGATGTATACCGGCTTCATTGACTTAATGAGATTATAGAAAAAGAAAATAATATATTTGATTATGTATATACACATAAGAGACTATAGAAATTAGTTATCCTAGTGTATGGAGTCCGTCTAATTATATTGGTTTTAAAAGCAGTTTTACCAATTATAATTGATCACCATTTACTAGACACAGTTTCCCTGCTAATGGCAAGCTAAAAAGGAGCAAAATTTAGTGATGTTTTTAAATCAAAAGCATGGCATACTTAGTCAACGTGAAAGTCATTGAAAAAGCCACCAGTTAGCAGCTATTCTATTTTCTTGAATCTAACAAACCACTAATACGGTGTTGTGCAGAGTCCTGCAACAGGTAATCTTTTATAGGTGGCTCAAGCTTGGAATAGTACATTTGGTCAAGTTTGGCGTAAGTGTTTACTTTCCAACTCACCTCGTTTAGATTAACTGGTATTCTCATAAACTGGTTTCTACTTTCCTTGATAAAATACGAATACGTATCGTAGTTGCCGGCTTCTTATCAAAAGAAATTTACGTTAACGCGGATGTGCCACAGGGATTAGTAGCTCCTGCACTTTTTCTACTATACATAAATGATCTTATTTCTTGAACGACTAACCCGATACATTACGACAGCATTCTTCATTATAGTCCATCTCACTCTGTAACAACCTTTTTTTGTGGTTGTATTAAAAAGTACATTAATTTAAGAATCGTTCATCTATTTGGCATAATATTAGAAAAGTTTTTAATTATTAATGTGTAGATCTGAAAACTGGCAATTTAATTGGCATTTCCTAGAACAAATCTTTTGGGTGTAATATTACATAAATAGTTTTAGTTCCCTTTCTTAAAAAATTAAATTTATATTATTGTATTCGCGCAAACGTGAATATTAAATATACTTGAGTTATTCAGAAAGCTTTTTGTAATTCAGTTAATGCTGACTGTTAACAGCAATAAGAATGATTTTTACTTAATTTTTTATATAGTGTCCATCATATTTTGGTGGTAAGTTGTTTTTTTCTCATTATATTTTAAAGCTAAACCTTTGCTTTTTAGGCACCTTTTTCCACCTTTTAATTTTTTAATTACTCATTTTCAAGTATGCATTTTTAAGTACTTACTTTTAAGTACGCATCTTTTATTCATTTAACTTGTATCGTAATAATCTTTAATGGCAAGAATACAATAAGTTTATTTGATTGAAAATTTCTACAAATAAGGTTAATCGCTTATTACAAGACTCGCAAGGACGTTGTGAAACGCTATCATACTAGTTGACAGTTCCGTATCCAAAATGAACACTAAGCTGTTGGTTAGAAAACCATTATACAGAGGTATTTATATAGTGGTGAATTTTTTAGTTTTTAAGCTTAGCTCTAAAAACCTTTTTTCTTCCTCTCCTTATTATCCATAAATTTGGTAAATAAACTTTATTGCATATTGTTATTTTTTGTTATTACTAGAAAGCTTTAACGTTCATTAAATAGGTTTTGTTATTCCTTGTCAAAGATAACATGGTGCCGAGAATTCATTTAATTATATTTTATAATTTTTACATTGCATTTTTTAGTAATTAAAATGAAAATAACTAAGCAGGTAAACAAGCCGCATTTCAGGTAGGTTAATCAAGATCTAAATTAGAACTCTCTCTATCTTAATCTACCGATGAGTCAACGGCACATTCATTATTTTATCTACATTATTGTTATTACAATTTGGCGATAATTTAATTTTATTAAGGTTATAATTCTACTCAAAACAGTAATACACGTTCTATCTTAAAGCATTAAAGTTGAAATGACCATTTCAATCAACAAAGACATTCAACGTATATTTGAATAAGGAAGTAACAAACAAGTTAAATTTAATGCTTAAAAAGCACAGTGTTGCCTTATGTTCGGGCGCAAAAAGCATTATTCTTCACGGCTTCTGATCTCTGGAATGTTTCTAGTTTCTGTTTTCCTCTCACTTATGACATGAAAACAAATAAGGTAGAGGTATCTCTTGATAATTCACTATCACCATATCTATCTTCCTGAGCATTTCTAAGAGTCTTAGTACGTTAAGCGAAGTTTAACCTTTTCAGGGCCACAATTATTAAAAGAAAACACGTACGGTAAAAATGTTTTCAGCGCTTCCGACACCGAAAATCATATTTAACTTGGAGGAGCAATAATATCTAATAATTGGTAATTAACTTTGGAGAACAAGGAGTTAATACACCCCTCGTGGATAATGTTGGAAGGTACATATATTCCAAGTAAACAGAAGAGTCAACATTATACGAGAGGAACACAAAAGGCTGTGGAGAGGAAGATATCTCCAGCACAACACGTCGCCAGTACATCACACATCATATCATTTGAAAACACCAAGATGACAGCCAAAATCAAAAACGGAACCAAAATAAGCATCCGGGAGGCATCAAAATTGAGAAACAGAAACAGTACCTCAACACACGAGACGATTCTCAAAGATTGCCCATAACGTGGAAATTAATACATCGCCACACAAAATAACCCTCACCCTCGCAAGAATTACCCAAAGCACCAAAACAGGAAGAACAGCAAGCATCGAGGAAACGGAAAAAGTAAAGTAACCGAAGTGAAAGTTATGTAAGCATGCAACACCACACATAAACAGGAGGCCGGACAGCTGATTCGAAAAGGTTTCAATACCTTTGGTGCAGAGTGACAACTTCTTGGGGGGAAACATTTAGAGGAGCTATTCTGAAAGCCGCTATATTTTCCACTTGCTGCTGAATGTTGCAGCAAAAAGCATGGTTTTTACCTAATTTTTTATATTTAGTGCCATCAGATTTTTATGGTAAGTTATTTTCTAATTCATTATATTTAAAACCAAAGCATTTGTTTTTTTTAGATGGCACTTTTTGCAAACCTTTTGGCAACTTTTTGCATACTTTTACACTTTTATAATGCATACTTTTATATGGCACTATTATTACTTACTTAGATATGGCATTTTTATAATACTTATTTTAAATGGCACTTATATTTCCCTAATTTACTATTCTATTATTTTTCTAATTTTAATGGAAATTTTTACTTGGATTACATTTTACAACGTAAGTTCTACATACTTAAACTTCAAAGAAATGCAATAATTCTGTTTCATGTGTTACCAGCAGTAATACAGTTTATGTACCGAACCGTTCAAAGGTAATGATTTTATTTTATACTTTAAGAATAGTATTAAGACTTCTGATTTTTTTAATCTTTTCAATTGGATATTAAATAAACTTAAGTATATCTTGTTATTTTATTTTCATTTTGATAAATTGTTTATTATTATTCATTAACTAGGTTTTGTTGTTCCTATAACAAAGACAACATGGCGCTCGAGATTTTATCATATTTTCATAACTTTTTATATTGCATTTTTTATTAATTAAGTGAAGTGAAAATAATTAAGCAGATGGGAAGCATGCATCATTTCAGGTATGTTAATAAATCAGTATATTAGAACCCTCCCTTATCTTAATCTACCGATTGAGCCAACGGCAGTGGCGATTGTTATTTGGTAATATTTTTTTAATTAAATTTATTTGATCAATTGCTAATAGTTTATTACATTTGCGTTTTGTTTATTACATCATCACAGTATTATTGTTAGTATTCGGACGCTATTAAGGTTATAAGTTGGCCTTATTTTTAATGTTACAGATGGTTTTCTAGAAGTTCATCAAAAGTGCTTTAGAGTTCGTGTGCAGCTTATTTATTGTCTTACGTAGAACCCTCCTTGAAGTAGATATTTTCAGTTCCAAAGTGAATGATTTCCTAAACAATGAAAGAAGGTTTCCATAATATGTTTGCGTTTTAAAGTCGTTGTTCGATATATCTAGATGTCGGGCGATGTAGCAACACCTGAACTACTTTCTAAAAATTCATTTACTGTATAATAAAACACGAGCAAAAAGCGAGAAAGTGTTTAAACTGTACGTGCTTCTGTTACAATAGCTGTGCAAAAAGTAGGTTGAAACTAATAACAGTTATAGATAACGAACATATTCATTGTTGTGAAAGTTATGATTTTGATAGTAGTAATAATGCAGAATGAAACGTAGCAAATGAGGTAAAAATTCATTTAATGTGTACCCTAAATAGCGATAATGCATGTATATGAAGTTGACAAATATCAAACAATTGATAACGCACCGGGAATTCAAAATTCGATAATAAATTTAATAACAGGTGATTCCGTCTAAATCGACAAAACTAACACAACAGAAGGACAACTACCAAATACCACAGTAGCTACAATATACGCTAAAGCAGAAAGAAGAAAACAGTGAACCTTACAAGTGATAAACTCAAAACAGACACTTGTAAAAATCATAATTTAAACCATAAACCTGTTGATGTGGTTAATACGAATACAAAGTGGAACACAAGGATTACCGGAAACTGGAACTTGGAAGGACTTTTAGGAGCACCCAAAAGAGCCTACCTATTTGTTTCTAGACTTCAACCGAACACGACTCCTGATCAAGTAGTTGCGTATCTAAAAACAGTTTTCCGGAAGTCGAATGCGAAGCTGACGTCTTTCTTGAGTTCCTGAGTTGGTATCATTTTAGAAGGATGCATTTTATTTTCACTTAATGCTCGAATAATTGATGAATGTCTGACATCCAACATTAGGGCTGCTTTTCGACTAGAAGTATGTGGGTTTTCCTGAAACTCAAGCATAACATCCAATTTGATACCATCACTTATTGGCAGGTGCTTGTTTTATCTGCTTTACATAGCCAAGCTCTCGAAACTTCTTTTCTATTTTACTAATTGTCCCTTGGGATATAGGCGGAAAATTTTGATATTTTTCATGAAATAAGCGAGCAACTTCCATTTGTGTCTGTGTGTTATCTCCATAACCAATCATCTGTAGAATTATTATTTTCTGCATTTCTATTAAGTGAACCATTTCTTTGATATGCAGTTAATGAAATTTAAACAACTATAACACTGACAAGTAATGCCATTTTGACAGGCGCTTTAAACAAAGGTAAACAAAATTATTTATAGTTTTTTTTTTATTTCATATCAGTAAAAAGGAACGCTGAAATGACTTTTGCTTACTTTTTCATTATCAAGACCTAAATGGTAGATAAGTATTGAGTGTGTTGTCCCGAATCTCTGTAATCAAATAAGTTTCTTTTATTAATGTTAATTTTTTGCAATAAATCTGTAAACACTTAACATTTCCGAAACAGTTGAAGATAAGCATAGGACATTGTACATGGAATAGGTGTAGAATTTTCTGAAGAATCCAAACATTGTACAATATACAGGGTGTTGCATTCAACAGAAGAAAGTTGGTATTGGCTAATGTTACATGACACACCCAACATAAAAAATTATTTTTGTTGAAAAGAACTAAAAATACCAATCGACGCGTCCGAGCGTTTGTTTGAACACGCCTTCACTTATCATTGAACGTAGTAATATTGAAAATGTATATATATATATATATATATATATATATATATATATATATATATATATATATATATATATATTATTTGAAGACTACAAGGTAAAACGGTCAAAGTCACTCGAGGATAGAAAATGAGTTATACGTGCTATCTTATATATTCGGGCCTGCTCTTCCACATACTTCAATCTGGCTGAATTAGTGTACTAGAATCCCGTATTCAGATCCTCTGCATTAAGGAAAAGCGATCTAAGTCCATCAGTTGCATGAAAAACGGATCTAAGTCTAAAAATGAATCATCGTTATTTACTATAACAAATTACGTACAATTTGCCTTTGTTTGATTATCTCTTAGTTCCTATTATTCGATAAGCAATAAAGTGATGACGTGTATAAAAAACAACTACAGGCAAATCATTCGATGTGATATCTTCGTAGACTACCAATACAATATTAGTTGCAATATGAAGTTCGTACGAGCAAGAGTGTTTTTCTATTAAACATGTGGTAGTGAAAATAGAAACAGTAGTGATACTACTTCCGAGTTAAGTTGTTACACGTCCAGTCCGCACTAGGCATCGCGTATGCTTACATTAGTAAGCGGGTTGCCAAGCCAGCTACAGTGGAAATGGGCGGTGACGAGATAAGGGGCAAAATGATTGAATAACACCTTACATTTACCATAAATTCACAACTTATACAGCTCAGTCCGAGAAAGATGTCTCTTGGCGCCACCACAATCTTAAATTCTGCTAAAATAAATTCTTAGGCGAGATGGTAAATGAATCCTATCTGACTGTGAAAGACAGTATTGCAACCTAATAAGTAAATTCATACACTAACTTCTCAAAGTCGAACACACTTCCAAACAAATCAAAACTTCAGAAAATTTAGTGATACATGGGTCGTTATAACTAAATAAATGTTCCCAATTTGGAAAATTCTAAACAAAATAAATGAAATCGGTTTAACAATAAATTGTTATCTTAAAGAAAAAAAAGCAATGTTCGTTGATTGCTGAATAATTGAACTTTAGAATGATTAGTGCTGGTATCATCAGTAAAATATTTATATCTTATTAATATTTTATCTTTAAAATCGTATTTAGACATTCATTAATAAATGTTTAAACTTTAATACTTCAAAACGGTAATGTAGGCTGAATAGTGAAAGAAAAGCAAGTACTTTGTTAGTAGCGTTCTTTTTTAATATTTCAAAGTGAAAATGAAATTTTGTGATCGATCTGGCTCATTAAGCAATTTTAAATCGATCCTTAAATTCTAAAATATGCAAAAACTAATTTCGTTTATTAGAAGGTGTAACCAGTTAGGCACACGATTGACATAAATAAACGACAAAGTAAAATAAATAGTGGGTGTATAATGACAAATTCTGTATATAAATTATATACAATGGCGTGGTCAACAAAAGCCACTCATTAATACGTTACGATTAAAATTTCCCCTTTCTTAGAACTAAACACAACAAAATAAGTTCGATTATCCTTTGAATGAATGAGCCGTACTTAATGCAACAATAACAGTAAAGAGAAGAAAAAAAAAGTGTACTTAAAAGATAATCTTGTTTTGGTTCAATAAAATACTTAAATCTAATCCTTACTTATCACATTAATTTCGGTGCTGTAGTTGAAATCCATATGGTTTACTTCCGGTAATCCTTTTAAAAAAATTCTTAGCTGCACTAAGCACAAATGCGAGAGGGAGCCGTATTCGCCCTACACACCCGGCTGTAGTACTCACTAATGCAATGTCTATGGTTTGTTCACTCGCGTCCGGATATAACGGATCTTTAGCCTATCAACACGTCACCTTATACTGTGAAGTTTGCCCTTCAAAACGTTTACCACACAAAAATAATGGTATATATATATATATATATATATATATATATATATATATATATATATATATATATATATATATATATATATATATATATATATATATATATATATATTAATGTTCTTATTTGCATTCATACAATCACTGTGGTATTGCTAATCATTGTACACATTCAATTTAAAAGATGATCACCTGTACTTTTACTACATTTCACAAACTTTTAGTTCGGTAGCATAAATGGTTACCTGCAGATCACTTTATAATAACCTTAGGTCACGCGTCTCACAACCGAACACCAATAACAAAGTATTTGATGTATTAACTACTAATCTGCCTAAGCACTTTTTATTTATTGAAGAAAATCACTAATGCTTTCCTTCAACTCACAATGTATTACACTAGTTATTTGTGAATGTCTATACGATTTATCCCCTTACGGGTTAAACGAGTGGCTACTTAGGCCCTGATAAGCTGTAATTTTCACAAATAAACTCCAACAACTAACCATTCTGATGATTATCGCGCGCGCAACCCGTACTAAAAAACCTCTAACCATCTAGCTTTACTTACTACTTTTAACTCTTTTCCTCCAATTTGGGCACTCGCTTATATACCTTCTGACCGCCATATTGCCAACACGTCACAATAAATTCGCGCTCAGATCAAAATTCACAACCGAGTATTTCGTGCGTTTCCACATCGCGTCACAATTGCGCTACCCTTATACAACACTCGCCGCCATCTTTATTTTACGTGAAAACTTATAAAATCTCCTCGAAGATATCGGCTATCCTCACTATATTCATTCAGTATATGCACCAGATTATATTTCAACTTTCCATGCAAACCTTAAGTGTAAGCGGATCTTATTTCCGCATCATTTTCGCGAAACATCCCATTCTAATGGCCCTTTAAGTACACATAGGCATTCACTTTACCAATATTACATAACATTACAAAAGTTTCTACAAACAAAAATATGCATCCATATTCCTTAAAGTACATTAGTGAAATATTAATATACCACAAACTCACTCATTCATACGTCTACATCCATTTCTTTTAGTCTACATTCCTCTATACACAATAGCAAAAGACCAGTAGTTTTACCAGTGTCGTATCAATAAAAATTTACTCAAAACATTATTTCTCAACCAAATTTAACGCTTTCAACACGCAAATCCTTGTATAATATTCAAATATTCCTTCATACGATAACTAAGGCTTCATTAAAAATCCAGTGGCGTACCATTTACATAACAACAACAAAAAATTATTTTCACGCAAACTCACATCAGCTACACTGAAAACACGTTACATACGTTATGCAAATCCTATACATACACGGTGAGTTAAAATAACCTTACATGGTAACACGCAAAAGGAAGTCATACGGTCAAATGCTAAAAAAATTAGAAACCACACATTTGAAACAGGGGCTTCATGCAGGTGTAACAGGTTTCATTGCTTTGAAGTTATCACAAAGCAACAAATACGTGAAATAATTAATAATAAATTTATTAATTATTTCACGTTTTTGTTTCTTTGTGATAATTTATATTTATAAGCATACATAATATTAGAAGAAGGCGTCCAAGACGTAACTAATTCGGTGCAAAGTTTACGATACAATTCGTTTACTTTTAAAGTTAGAATTGGACAATGAAAATCAGGCATTCAAGGAGCAGATAGTGTGCCAAAAGGCGTATATTAACCTCCATGGAATTACAAATAGACGCCCTTGAACAATTATAAAATTATTTGAAATAAAAAGGGCATTCATGTCATGATAAAAGAGGAACGCATCAGAGTCAGCCACATAGAATTTTACAAAATACTTTACACCAAGAAAGGAATTGAATAGACACTCAAAACAAAGTGAAACATAAGATAAACTACACAAATGAAAAGCACAAGAATTCTATACAAGAAAAAGAAAAGAAACGGAATTTTCCAGGTAAATTATGAAGTCATTACAATGGATTTCTCAACAAATCTTATTACAACCAATATTACCACAAACGATGTGCACTATAAGAGACAGCTCACCTTTGTTACTTTCTCTGCCCCAGCTGGTAGCGTAATCGTGACACGACCAGCTTAGCATTCGGGAGGTAATGGGTTCGATTCCTGTTACCGTCTACCTCGTATGAGGTTTTTTCAGGGGGTTATCCTCACACACATATAGCGGCATGGTCACTGCGTATATGCACACCATGTGCGGCCACTTAGACCCCTCAGAACTCTAACTCCGTTCCTTCCGATCCTAACCTGACCTCATCCATCCTTAATCACACCATGCATATATATGTAATGTATGTATGTATGCTGCGAATCCATGGTTGTGGCTGAAGGAGCTCGGAAAGCTCGAGCAGGGAATGAATTACGTGGTATTTTCTCTTCTTGTTACTTTCTCCATTCACGTTCTGCTACGAACTAATCTGTTTTTTATGCATACCTTGAATTATTTTAGAAAAAGCTGTACATACAACCATACACACATTATACTGTATGAGGCCCAGACATTTGAATCTCGTGAAATGGTCGAGTTTTGCGAAAATAACGTATTATTTTTGATATATTTTTAAATAATGCATTAACGCCTTGGCTTAAAGTAATCAACGATCACACAAACAATTTTAAATTTAGTGTTTGATAGAAAATGGTTTGAAGTTAAACATTAAATATAAAATGGGTTCTCCTATCAAAGGTTTATTCGTTTTTCAATTAATCTCAAATAGAACTGTTCACATTTTATTAAGAAACTAATACCCATTTGTACCACTTTCTCTAGCGGTGGGAAGGCAAGGTCGCTTAGTCGGTAATTTTCCGCGGTTTGATATATTTTTCATGCTGTACTATACATTTTTATTAAATATTATGTTTGGTAAAAAGTATTGTATTAAAATCAATGTAACTGCAACGATGTGGTTGATAACAGCCGCTTCTGATACCGTAACTACAAAGAAATGCAACTAATAATTTAAAAAGAAAAGTTATGCTTTCTAATAAGAAAAATAGTCATTCTATATTACTGCGTTTGAGCAAACAAACACCGTACCCCATTAATCTTTTATTTATTTTTGTGTCACCTCGAAAAACATGATTAAGTGATAAACTTTTCTAATCTACAATTCAAGATCCTCGTGGACACCCGAAGCGACTTGTTATTGGCGACAAAAAGCGAAAAACTTTTGAAATACTAATTTTGCCTTTTTCTCAAAAAAAAAAAACTTTGCGCTATTGATATAAACAGTTTTAGTAGATAAATCAATGTCAAAAGCACGGAAGTGGCTTTCGAAGTGTATTAAGTTTGTATGATGTTAATTACACTATTCTCTTACCAATTGAAAGAAAAATCTTTGGTTTAAGTAAGATTGGTTTGCAAATTCGAAAGGGTGTAGTTGGTTAACATCACATTAAGATTTTCGTAATAAGATGTTATTAAAGGAAAAAGCCTGCTCATTAATTACCTCATAAACATTATTAATAGTAGAAATGTAACATTCTGCTATATAGTTAATTATTGTAATTACTTCAGTATAATAAACAGTCTGTATTTGTTTAATAATCGATAAGATATACCTGAGCGTAAAGCGACGGAAGGATGTTTGATTAAGGTTACTGTTCAAGTCATCAACGTCTTAGTTTATTATGGGTCCACACATATAAAGTCTTATATACAGACAAAGAGCAGGAATTTGATAAAATAAAGACGGGTAGATATACAATAACAGGATATAAGAGAAAGAGATAAAGGTTTATTATGCGTTCGTAGCCATAATAATTCAATTTGCTCAGGAGTTAGAAATTATATGAACTAAATTTGCTACTGCTGTGTTTGTCACTTCTGTTTATATTAAAATTTTATTTTGGTGCGTATTTAATTAATAACTAAATCTAATATTTTCTAATTACGTGAAACCCAAAATGAACGCGAATAATTAAATATTAAAGCGTATGTCAAGAAATTATTTTTAGGATATTTCTTGCTTAAAACAATTTTGAAAACTTTGGATTTACTGCCGTTAAGGGAAACTGCTGGGATAGAAAATATCATCATAATTGAAAATTCTTAATTGAATTAACATTAACATTGTGCACTGTTAAGGTACCTACATAAGTTTTAAACGGGAAAAGCAGTATTTGCTCGATTGTTTTGTAAAATTGTGATTATAGATGCATACGGCTGTATATCGGGTGTCCAAAGTGTCACGTGACGGAAGATTGTGGCTTCGCTGTTGATTTTTCATTAAAATCATTTATACAAAAGTAATATGGTTCCAATTCGTGCACAAAAATATTATAACACCAACATGGTGATTCGTAAAAATAGGGGGGGGGGGTCAACTTTTTTATTTTAAATAGAACACCCTGTATATCATTACATTTTTGGATAACCTAATGAATAAGCTTTTCAACGATGTATACATTTGTACACATAAAATGCAACGTTGCCATGTTATTTAACAAATATGTATTTTTTTCCTGTTTGTAAGGTTAGCAATAAAAATTAATTTTTGGTTTAATATCTAAGTTGAGACAAGTTAGTTCAGGGATATAATTAAGCTAGATATAGGCTTTGAAAAGATGTAAACGTTTTATTGATAAATCGAATAGGGGAGAGAAGGCTCCGTGTGAAACTTTAGCATGTTCAACGTACATCAATTCTCTTATTTCACCCTCTATATTTTGATATGGGCGAATAGTAATCTTAAAGACCTCACTTTTATCTAAATACATTGATACCGCTTAAATTTATAGTTTTTAAAATATTTCCAATTTTTTAATTTTTCTATAATTATTTTATAACGTAATGATTTAATAGACTGCCATGATTTCAAGTCACAATACCAGATTAGTAATAGTAATAATTAATTTTATTAAATATTTTTAAAAATAAACTAAACAATGTAATATTGAAATAATAAACAAACAATGAACAAGAACAAGAAGTAGGTAAGTCAAACATATGCAAATGTGCACTTAAAAAAATTATAATAAAGTTCAACAAGCCTCGTCTTTTCTCAATGCACTGATTCAATCGTTGTCTGTAGGAACGTTGTAAATTATGCAACATTTGTTGGGTTGCATTACGAAACGCTTGTTGAATTCTTTCCCTCATATTTTCTGCAGTTGTCGGCGATGTTCTATAAACTTCATTTTTAATGTACCGCCATAAATAATAGTTCACGAAGGTCAGATCGGGTGATCTAGCTGACCACCTGAGAGGCCCATAACAACCTATCCAACGATCAGGAAATTGCTGATTTAAAAACTCCGTCACATCACGAGCCGAATGTGCAGAACCGCCATCTTGTCCAAACCATATTTCCTCATTAGCGAATGGGATGTTCTCTTCAATCCATGGTAGCACGTTGGTTCGCAATAAATTTAAATAATTTACTGCATTTAAATTGTTTTCCAAAAAATAGGGTCCTAGTAATCTGTTGCCAATAATACCAGCCCAAGCATTGAGACTCCATCGATGCTGATTGTTTCTGTATCTAATTATATGTGGATTTTCCATGGCGTAATAATGACAATTATGCCTATTTACAAAATAATTGTTATGAAAAGTAGATTCGTCTGTCATCGTAACTGCATTAAATAAATTATGTGGTTGTTGCAATCCCAAACGGCAGTAATCTAATCTATTTTCAAAATCATGTTCAGCCAAAGCCTGGTGGAGTTGGATCTTGTATGTATGGTATTTATATTCATTAATTATATTGTGTATTGTTGATTTCTGTAAATTATGTTCCACTGCAGTTTTTCTAATACTTATTTGAGGGTTTTATTGTATAGCGTGAAGCACTACTAGTTGAATTTCCTCGTTGTTTACAGGTTTTGGACAATTGTTCTTTTTATATGCAATTTATCCTGTTTCCTCAAATCTACTTTTCAAATTTTCAAGAACTCGTTCATCTGGACAACGTGTACCGGAAAATTCTTGTTTATAAGTTCTAGAAGTAAGTAAACAATTACCTTGGTTTTCTCCTATGATGTAAATCATTTGAATTAATTTATTCTTCGTATATTGCATGTTAAAATTTAGAGTTGACTTCTCTTAATTCAAGTTTTCTTCTAAATACAAATGTAGTGAAAAAGTAGCTTTTAAAGAAATCAAGTTAAAATA
This sequence comes from Vesta saturnalis, assembly GCA_036346205.1. Lineage (NCBI taxonomy): Eukaryota > Metazoa > Arthropoda > Insecta > Coleoptera > Lampyridae > Vesta > Vesta saturnalis. The sequence continues at coordinate 3,687,899 of JARFJB010002353.1, read as the reverse complement.
CACCTAATTGACATATTAAAATTTTGCTTTATTGTTTTTAAATCATGGCACTCTATTAAATTGTTATGTTATAAAATAATTATAGAAAAATTAAAAAACTGGAAATATTTTAAAAACTATAAATTTTTGCGGTATCAATGTATTTAGATAAAAGTTAGTTAGTACTATTCGCCCAAATCAAAATATACAGAGCGTTCCATTTAAAATAAGAGAGTTGATGTACGTTGAACATGCTAAAGTTTCACACGGAGCCTTCTCTCCCCTATTCAGTATATTAATAAAACGTTTACATATTTTCAAAGCCTATACCTAGCTTAATTATATCCTTGAACTAATTTGTCTCAACTTATATAATAAACCAAGAATTAATTTTTAGTGCTAACCTTACATTCAGGAAAAAATACATATTTGTTAAATAATTTGGCAACGTTGCATTTTATCTGTACACATGTATACATCATCGAAAAGCTTATTCATTAGGCTATCCAAAAATGTAATGATATACAGGGTGTTACATTTAAAATAAAAAAGTTGATACTCCCCTTACTTTTACGAATCACCCTGTAGGTGCTAAAATATTTTTAAGTTGTGTACGTATTGGAACCATATAACTTTTGTATAAATGATTTTTAGTGAAAAATCAACAGCGAACCCACAATCTTCCATATCGTGACGCTTTGGACGCCTGGTATATGTTGAGTAAGGTTCGTGTAATCACTGATTTCCCCTAAGAATGCTGATAATAGTAGTCAATTTGTCAAATTATTGTTAATGGTTTAGTTTCTAACTCCAAATAAATATGTCCAAGAAATAATTTTGTGTAAGTTTATGCAACTATTTATTGCAGATAACTAAATTATCATCTACATTAAGGATTGTGAGTTTTTACCAAAGCAAAATTTATACCAGGTGGGCCTTTTAAAACTTGCAATAGCAATATTTTTTAAACAAAAAGAGATATGAAAAAAATAAAAAATACCGGAGGGAATATAAACGACGTATCTTTCAACTCCCTTAAGCTTCCCATGTGACTTTAAAAAAGTAAGGGCTGCTCTTAAATAGCACCGCATCCTAAAAGAAAATAATTTATATTCTTTCTTCCACTCTGTAAGTCATTTTGAAAAATTAAAAATGAACCAGATGAAAGATGGTACCCAGAAATTTCAGAAACAAAAAAAGAAAACAAAAACACAAAATTACCTAGGTAATAAAGAAGACTTGTTTTTAACAAAATGTCAATTTTTTAATCATTTACTTGTAAGTGACAGTTGTTTATCTTTCGTCTGATTTCTTCGAGTTTTCAAAAATGGTTTATGACGCGGAATAATTGAAATTATGTTTCTTTATTATACTCAAAAGATTTGCTATTTAAGAACAGCCTTTGTTTGCTTTTAATGAAAGACATCCAGGCAGAAACGTAAGTCATGTTTATGTTAGAGATTTGGTACGAAAATTCCAAGAAATAGGATCTGTTGCAAATAAAAAAAGACAGAAACATACAGTTTTGGACGAAGAGATGCATGTAGAAGTTCTTGGTCGCGTTGCTGTTGATCCAAACATATCCACACGACAGTTGGTGTCAATAACACGTATATTTCGAACATCTTTCAGAAGAGTTTTAAAAATGTACAAATTTCACCCGTATAAGATGATAATTTCACAAGAACTTGGTGATGATCATCCCAATCGAAGAATTCAGTTTTGCGAAACAATGACGGACAAAATTCAAAGAGAACCCAGACTGACTAGAAACATTTGTTTTAGTTATGAATGTACATTAAATGGTCATGCAAGCAAACAAAACTATCGCTTTTGGAGTGATGAGAACTTACATCATTTTACAGAAGGGCACACCCAGAATCCTGAGAAACTTAATGTTGGGGGCGGAAATACTGGGAGACCAAATAATTGACCCATTTTTTATCGAGGGTAACTTAACCAGCGAGGTATACGTGTAGATACTTAACAATTTAATTGTCCTTGAAATTTAAATTCAAAGGGAATTTAATCCTTCATGAAGACATTGTGCATTTTCAACACGATGGAGCCCCTCCTCATTATGCGTTAATACCAGACAGTGGCTGGATAGGTTTTATCCGCGACAGCGGATTGGTAGAAGTAGTCCAATTGTTCAAGGTCACCCGACCTTACTCCAATGGACTTCTTTCTGTGGGGTTACTTTAAATGTTTAGTGTGTAAATTTAAATTCAAAGGGAATTTAATCCTTCATGAAGACATTGTGCATTTTCAGCACGATGGAGCCCCTCCTCATTATGCGTTAATACCAGACAATGGCTGGATAGGTTTTATCCGCGACAGTGGATTGGTAGAAGTAGTCCAATTGTCCAAGATCACCCAACCTTACTCCAATGGACTTCTTTCTGTGGCGTTACATTAAATGTTTAGTGTGTAAAACTCAACCAACTTCCTTCGATGAATTGCGCCAGAGGATAATTTTCCATAACGTTAGACAAGAATTTGAAAGTCGTCTGTACTGCTGTTTAAAACAAAATGGCCGTCAATTCGAACAAGTGTTGTAGTTATTTTCTATAGTGTGCTTGTTTTTCTTTAAATAAAAGTTTTCTTGAATTTAAAGTAGTATTAGATTCTATCAATTTTTTTCTTAAGACCGTTATTATATATTTTTTTATTTTTTTCATACCTCTCTTTGTTTAAAAGATGTCATTGTAACTTTTCCAAGAATTATCCTCAAATTTGAGGTTAGTATTTCAGTTAACTCGACTTCTTTTATGATCAATAATTAGCATTTTTAATATGCTTTACAGAGAGGTATTACAACTGTAGTATTGTGATTTAAAATTTTTACCGCAGTATGGATGGGGTTTGAGAGGGGAGTAGGGGTAGTTTGGAAAATACGTTATTTGTATTCCTCCTAATTGTTATAGAAACGATATTTTTATTTGTTTAAAGAATATTGCCATTGTTAATTTCCAAAGGCCCACCCGCTACAGCTGATAAGCGGTATTTATAAGGAAAGCCCTAAATTGTTTGAAAACAATTTTCTTCTCTACAGTGAAGCGTTATTGTATTGAGCATTTCATTTAGTCAAATATCAAAAATGATATTTTGAAATGAGGGAATTATCGGCGGCGTAATATGGTAAGTACGTTTGAAAGTTTTTCGGTGTAATAAGAAGTATACTGTAATGATCCTAAAACCCATACAATAAATTCTATCCTAGAAAATAATTCATATAAAACCTTGTTTCCTAGTTACTTCCACGCAACTGAATTCCTGTCTTGTTTATAAATCCAATCAATTGCTCACTCCTTTCCCACCCCTTTCCGATTTTTCCTATAAATACCAGTCCGCCCTCCCTACAACCGCACTTATACCTAATATACCTGTGACCTTTACGTAAACTTTTATACCAGTTATACTTTGATTATTCCTGCACTTTAATTTCGTATTCACATTCATACCTGCTTTTCCATTTTATCTTCAGTATACCAATCAATCATGCTGATACCCATATTTGTTAATTATTCCTTGGTACTAGTACTGCAGCCCCGCATCGTGATTACCGTATCCTGAAATTAGTAAGCAGAAAAACAGTTGCTTATGTATTTATTCGGTGGAAGTTGTAACGTGAAAAAATCGATATCCTATTCAATATTACCGATCTCATCTTTGCTGTAGTTACTCTATTAAATCGATATCCGATTTACTATTACCGATTTCATATTTTATGTAGTTGATGTATTAAAAATTTACATTTCTAGGCTTAAACTAACATAGTAGTGCCACCTAGGGGATTTCTACGCTTTTCCTGTCTGTTTCAAACTTCAAACTTGAAGATATCTGCTACGTCCGCTCAATTACCGCTAGCGGATATACATGTACTAAATAACAATTTGAGGTATAAAAAGGGACTTCATTTCTACATATAAAATTTTAATAAAATTTAGTAACCATGTGATTTGATAACATATAATTTCCGAAAACGTTCTTCAGTGTGGTTGTGGGTAGCCATTTTGGTGAAAAGTGAACCACTCTCAACAAAATGATCTCTTCCTGATTTAATCTATGACATATTTCTAGAGGAGAAATGTTCTATTATAAAGTATTTCTATATATTGTAATGTAATTACTTGTCTATGATTTACTAAGCGCTATACCGTGGCGGATATATAAGAATCTTGCTTTAACTAAAGGGGTAAGATCCGCATTTCTTCAATTCCTTTGTAATTTTAAAATTTCTTTCAGGGACGAAATATTACAACTAACTAAATCGCTATTCTCAGGATTGAGAATTAACCACATTCGTCAATAGACCACGTAGAGCTCGCCTTTAATCTAAAGAAATAAAATATGATCAAATTACAATTACTCACCTTACCTTATCTAAACCCCTATGATCTATGTGGTTGCTACAAAATAAAAAGTGTGTTTAAAATAATGTTACCACCGAAATTATAACGAACTATTTACCTTTGTTTAGGAAACTGTCTTCTACAGTTTCTTTGTTAGGATAACTGCGATAATTAGTACGTCCTTCATAAATACCTCGCTACTGGGTAATTGACAGAATTTGATAGGACAGTTAACTATTCTATTGTGTTGTTAGAGTAATGTGATCTAGGTAGATTTCAACAGGAATTTCATACACAGCACCCAATGTTGTGTTAGCTTGACTGTCCATATTATGACTTCGGGAATTTTTATCGAAATTAACCGTCTACGCAGAAGTCTAAACTTTGTTGTCATACAGGTTGTGTTAATCGCTTAATTTATATTATTATACGTCAAACTTTAGCGCGAGATATTCTGTCTGTTGGATTTAAGTATGATTTAAGATGATGGATTGGAATGTTGGAGTTATAGACGACCTAATCTTAACTGTGTTTGCATTTACATATAAATTATTGCTAAGGTGAGGTGTAATCTGAACAGCCTTCTCCAAACACTTATGTAAATGAGGCTTTGCTTATTATGGATGATATTGTATAGCAAAGGCATTTATAACTTGAAATTTTACTTTTCAGGTTAACATTTCGAAAGGTCTTTCAATGAACCCGAAAGGGGTATTATTTAACTAAAATGAATAAATTTTTGCTCTGTTGAAGAGCTAAGTAAAGCTGCTTGCCCTCGTCAGGGGTGAACTATTATATTTATTGGTATACCTATTTACTTACGAAATTTGTATTCTTGAAGGGGAAATATCGATATAAATACGCCAATATAAATTACTCTTACGAATATTTATTTATGTTAAATTTCATGCTCTATACGTATGTGTAATTTATCTTGTCTTTTGGAAAAAACTTATATTTAGATTATTAGTAGAAATATAACTTGTCTAGTCTTCTGGGCGAAACTTAAGTTTAAAGTACTAGTAGAAGCATTTATTTGCGGTAAAACATATTTAGTCCTGCTATTGGACTATTAAATTAAGATTACTGAGGGAATTGCTGTTTATTTACAAGTGCGGTTTCTTCTCCCTGGTTCAAGCTTTACAGGGCCTCTCTTTTGGCCAATAATTTACCTTTTTCTTTAAAGCTTGTGGCGTTTTATTCTTGATCACTCTCCTTGTCAGTTTTACTATAACCTTGTTTCTAATTCTTTTGAACTAACCTAATTCAACACTCCTACACTTCCCACGCCAACAAAGTGCTCTACGATTAGCTATGGTTCGACTGATTTCGCAGCCACGGTACCTTCTCTAACATAATATATTGAATAATATTTCTTTTTATGTGACATGGTAGGTTAGATACGTTGCAAAGTACCCGAAGAATATATAAAAATGCCTCGGTGTTATTTCTTTACTACCGTGAGTTTGGACTCCGAAGGTAAAGTAAGTAGACGCCTCGAGCTACATCCTTCTTCTACAGAAAGCTTCTGTCGTGAAGAAAAATATCCCTTTTTTCTCTACCTCGAACTCCAGGATACTTTCAACCCAGCTTGGGCTCTTTCCGCTATGAGGGACCACCCTTGATAGCAATCCCGTCCTCTCTCCTCCCAACCAGGATAAAAATAAAATTACAAGAAAAAGAAGAAATAAATCATTCCACGACCACAGCCACCACATGCCTTAGTACATGTACATTCGCGCACCAGTGCACATTTGTCATACCTTTTCATTCGCTTAATTTAAAGACAACATTAATTAGCAACCCCAATTACTAGTAAATATTCCTGTATTCACCCCAATATTTAGCACGATTAATTTCGTTTGTAATCTTAAAAGTTCCATTTATTAGAATTTACATTCAAAATAAATAAAACTTATCACTTACCATTTATTACATAATAATTCCCTTTTGTGTATAAATCACAATACTTGATTTCTAACTAACTAACACGTGCATTATTTGGCTACCTTTCAGTAAACGACAACTAGAACCACTGGTGACGGGAAGTTCGAAATTGGGAAGGAGCCCAAAAGAAGGAAGGAGATGACACCGGGGCCCTAATTGTGGCGTTTTCAATAATTTATTGTGGCAAAATTAACCTTACAACAATAAATAATTATTTTTACTGTAACAATTAGGATAAATAAATATATAAAAATGTCTCTCCCCATACAGATAGGCAACACATCTCACTAGCTTACCCTAAAGGAAACCTTTTAAATATAATTATACCAAAATAATTAAATTGATATGATCACAATTAAGTACGGTAGAATACTAACCTTTCCTTTGTGTATTTTTTATTTACACTACCTACGAGCAACAACAAGCGTTTTTATCAATCCTACATGAAGAAAAGTTGAGTGGTAGTGATTCTGAGTATTTGGTTACTTAGGAATTGTATCCATATAGTGGTATCCTGATAACTATGGGTGAACAACTTTCTGTAACTCTAAGAATTATGGAGGGCGGATTCATCTCCCTTGTATCGAGCTACAATGGGAATCGACTAATTTTGAGAGATACATCGGTTCATTTGCTTTAATAAGATAACCAGAAGTGAGCGAGTAAAATCTGACAAAGCGATTGCTATAGCGGATTTCTGGTTGATCCTGAATATAAATCTATCATTGAAATATGTTCCAACCGATTGTGTTACGGAACGGTAGATGAGCAGTTTTTCCCGTTTAGATGTATGATAAAGTTTACTCAATAAAATCCTTCCAAACTGGCGAAGTACGGCCAAACTATTGGTGGGTTAGTGATGATCAAACATTCGCACCAAAATAGTGAACAAATATATATTCGTAAAGGACGATCTGTGTAAAAATGGATCAGAAACAGCTAGGGACTTATATATACTGAAACTGTTCCTTTATAAAGCAATATATCTTCTGTTACTGTTTTTCTTCTTTATTTCTTGTTACCTTATTTATACGGTACTTTGACTGTGCGTTTAAGGTATAAGCTCCTATTTGAGGCATGACTTCATCAGGTCGCATTCTGAAAATCTTCAGGTTTAAGCCAGAATAATTTTATTCTCAAGGTTATAAAATATAATTGGTCGTCAATTACGTCATTCTGTCAAAAAGTAACCCATTACATTTTCTAATTCAGGCATTAAAGTTTAGACATACTATAAATATGCTAAACGGACAAAGAGGTACTACTACTCAGAAATTTCTTTCCGTCTGCCCGATTAATCTTTCGTTATCTTTATTACGCTTGCCTCTCAAACGTATCAGGAAGACCTCGGAACGTCAATCCTTGATCATATCGTTTGCATTTAACACTTCGCTCACCTTTTTTCGAACGCGCAATAATACGTATTTTTATAATGCTTTTAAAGAAGTTCCTGGAAGTCACCTTTAACAGTTACCCAACCATCCCGAAGACTAATTGGACAGCGGAATTTCCTTCTATGCTGCTATCACTGTGACCCAGGTTACCTCATACTTCAATAAGTCACGTAATTCAGCCGCAAGAGTAGGCTCCCTAAACCTACCACACTTACCAGATCAAGCTATAAACCTTCTAACAGACATATACAACAAATGCACCACACTGGAAATCTACTTCCACCGGAATGCCGCCCAAACCACACCCCGACTTAGCAATTCCCTCTTTTTATAGACTTGGAAAATGCTTTGAGCAGATTCTGGCAAGATGACCGGGAGATTATCTAGAAACGAAAAATATCCTTCCATACAGACAATTCGGCTTTACACCGATCTGGAAGCGCTACGATCATTTGCTAAAACTGCTTGCATTAAATCGTAATCAATGCAATCTGGCGGTTCTTCTGGACATTAAGCAAGCGGGACCGATCGGCATACTCCTCACCTTACGTACTTCAATTCATTGCTCCAAACTCCTGGGATCGAGGTAGTAAATGCCTTTTCCGAATCTTTTCATTCCACAGCAGGCGTATCTCAAGGTTCTACCGTACCTTCTATCATACACAATATTTGCTTTTGACACTCTCACTGTTATACAATTTGGACTCTCCGTGGTGCAGTTTGTGTATGACACTCTTTGCGGGGCGCAACGTGTAGCGTTATCAGATGGACGTTGTGATTAGAAATGCATAAGGGGTATTTACAAGGAATTATCCCCAAGGATATCGTCTAGGAGTTGGTTTAAAATGTGTCTCAGTATTTTTCGTGAATATGGAGATAAGCGATGGTGGTTGTAAGGTGTGATAAGGATTCCCTGAAGATGCTTTGGTGCGCGAATCTTCTTTACAGGTTTTGTATTCCGTCTGTAATCGCCGGAATGTTTGCGTGTTGTATAGTGAGGGAACTATGGTGTCTGGTATGATTTTTCTGTGCAAGCGATGAAGTGTTTAGGTAGCAACTTCTTATGCAACCCCAGAGGGTGCTCAATAGGCTTGGACGACTACTTTATACGGCAGAAAGATCATTTAGAGTTTTAGTGAAAAGGATTTCTAGACATGTCGTTCCTTGTTGGAACCTTAGTGGTTTATTATTGAGGGTAATTGTAACATTCGGCTCGAATAATTTGGGTCTTTCTTTGGTGGGTGAACTTAAAGTTGACTTAAGGGTCAGTAAGATAATTATGATTTGTGGGCTTGAGATATCTCCTGGTCTGAATATTATTTTCAAAGACTGACGCGATCTGTAGAGATGATCTAGATACAATTTGAAAGGCCTTTATCTTCATGATCGTAACCACCTGACCCTGAACTAACCTCTTGTGTAGGAAATACCCCGATCACATTTGTATATAACCTTGAGTTAGATTATTAAGCATCATTTTTAGTTCTAGTTAGCATTGGTTTCATTTCCGTAAATATGACCTTGGACAATTTTGAGGGCGTAACCTTAGAACTTGATTTTCTAAGATTGGCTTCGGTAAAAAAATGTGACGTTAATGACCCTGACCTTGAACGTTGTTCAGTCTGTGACTTATGGTAAATTCCTATATGTCTGTCTGTCTCACTGCGATGCAAGTTTCCTATGTGAGCTAGAACTAACATGTCATGAATATCACAGCTTCTATAGCTGTCATTACTACATTTCTGATGGCTTTCTTGGAGATCTAAATTTGCATTTATCTTTGCTAAAACGTAAGACTCAAAGGGCGTTCTGTAACTGTAAGAATTTCATTATTACATGCGCAGGCAATTTAAGGAAGTCTGTGGTTGTAGTTTATTTATTAATGTGATTGAGATTCAAGTCACAAATAGCTATAACGTAGTTGAATTACGATATGTAAAAATTTGTGAATCGTTGAAATTAAAATAGATTTATAGATATTTTGGTTTTAAATCAGTAAATATTTTATAAAGAATGATACTCGCCGTCAAAGCGTTAGGACTTGTTTAAGGTTGCTCCGCTTCTATCTTTCAGTTAGTGAAACAAATACATGTTTAAATGAAAACTTCTAAAAGTTTTTGAATAGATTCTTATACCCAGCAGTTTAAATATTAATAACAAACAAAGATAATAATAATCCAACAAGTAGAAGTTTTGTAATGCGTAAATGGCTCTTTAGTTGAAATAGGCGCGAGAATAACGTTTAGGAATCCTATAGTATTGAACTTACACGAAAAATACATTTTTACAATAACAATGAAACATAGAGAACTAATAAACCAACTTATTGTAGCCCACGGCAGCACGTACTATAAAACAATCATAAATACGTATCTGTAACTTTAAGAAAAATACCAGATTTGATTCATCCTTGTAATGAACTCCTTTCTATAACAAATCCAAACGTAAGCATTGTCATATGAATTGGTTTATTAGCTTAAATGATAAATTAAATAACTAGATCCAAGATATCTGAGTTATCTAATTCTAAATACAAGTAGAAAGTTACTGAATAGATTTTACGGTTTGAATATTACTAATAAACAAATAATAATAATCTAAACAGTAGTGGCGCGGAGTCAGGAATCGCTTAGGAAACAATCTGGTTAAAACGTGATGTGATTGACAGGTATTATAAGTGAAAAATATATATGTATATATGTACATTCAGATATTCATACAGTAAGTATACACTATATTAGTTATACCTTTCTTGACTACATTTCTACTTCTTACTTCCTTACATGTCGAAGCAGTAGACAAAGAACTGTCCAGTAGTATGACGATACCGTTAGTAAGGAATGCTATACGCCCGGAGCACGATTTGGATAGTAATCGGTCTGCTCACTGTGGTATTACTCAATTACAGTTATTATTATAATATTACAATTACCTCGTATCGACCTGGATACAAGGCGCGGTCAAGGTCTAAACAGCCAGGCACCTTTGCTGTCGACTGTGAAAGGAATGAATGGCGAGTCGGTACGTGGAATGAAAGAGATAGGCATGGTAAATAATTTGAAATTGCAAATGTAATGTACGCTGTATCGGAGACAAAGCGTAAAGGAAAGAGTTGAATCTGAATGGAGCAGTGTGGAACGCACAAATAAAAGACAACTGACGTTGAAAGTGCATGGGCAACCTTGAAAAACTGTGTTGTCAATTATGCCGCGTTCTTGGTGGAATTAGTAGGTAAAAAAGGCAGTATGTAAGAAAAGAGATGGGTACATGGCAATTACTGCTGCAAAAAATGAGACTGAGAAGAAGGGATTGTATGAGGTATACAGATTAAGAAACAAAGTAACGAAGAAGGCAGTGAGAATAAGTAAAGAGGAAGTGATAGCTGTGAAAGGAGAGAAAATGCAGAATGATATTGAGGGAAACAGGAAACTTCTGGAAATGGGTTAAAAATGCAAAACGTGGCCCAAAACAAAACGCTGCAGGAGTGATGAATACGAGCAACGAAATGGTATGGGATGATTATGAAGCGAGGAAATGGTGGCAAGAATACTTCGGAGAGCTGTACAGTAGCGAGAAATGTAAGACTGAAGGGTTAAATAAAGAGAATGTAGAAGGAATGATGAATGAAACTGAGAAGGATATTGGGATAAATGAGGTAGAGAATGTAGTAGAAAGGTTGAAAAACGGCAAGGGAGCAGGAGTAGGTGAAAATACTGGCGAAATGCTAAAATATGGGGGTGCATAGCTTATATGAAGATTGTGTGAATTATTCAATGTATGCCTGATGTGTGGAAAAGTTCCAAGGGAATGGAAGAGAGCGATAATTGTACCACTGTATAAGGGTAAGGGGAACAAGAGTGAGTGTAAGAACTACAGAGGAATAAGTTACCTCAGCGTGCATGGTAAAGCACTTGGAGGAATACTGATTGATAGAGAAACTTACACAAACTAAGCTTTGGGATGTGCATCATGGCTTCATGCCAGGGAGAGGATGTGTAGATCAGATGGTTGCTCTCCAGAAGGTGATCGAAAAGTGTTTAAGGATAAAAAGAAAGCTGTACTGTGCGTTTGCAGACCAGGAGAAAGCATACGACAGAGTGAACAGAGAGAAGCTGTGGGAAATACTAAATGAATATGGCGTAAATAAAGGTCTAATAAATGGAACAAGCGCAGTATACAACGGTAGCCGGACATGTGTTAAGGTGAGAGGAGGTATGAGTGAATACTTTGAATTTAAGCAAGGAGTACGACAAGGCTGTGTGAGATCACCGTGGTTGTTCAAAGTATACATGGTTAAATCTGTTGGACAAGCATGTACTGATATAACTGGTGTAATGGTTGGTGACTTAAATGTACCAGTTATGGTGTATGCAGATGACTCAGTCTTATTAAGTGACAGTGAGGATGAGTCACAAACTGCTCTGAGGAAGTTTCATAGTCTGCGAGAGCGTTCACCTAAAGGTAAACGTGAACAAAGTTAAGATTATGTGTTCCATCGGGAAGGTGGAAAGGAGAGTAGAGTATTTACTATGCAAGATGAAATTGTGGAACACGCCGACGAGTTGGTATATCTGGATAGAATGTTTACTGCAGATAGTACAATGGATGTCGAGATTGGACAAAGGGTCAATGCTGGAAGGAAATTTGTTGGAAGTATGTGGAGGATAATGAGAAACGAAAGCATGAGCCTAGCTCCGAAACCAGCACTCTATAATGGAGTGTTTGTCCCGTCAGAACTGTATGGAAGTGAGGCATGGGCTTGTCAAAAAAAGCACGAAAGAAGAATAAAAACCATGGGTATGAGATTCCTGAGAAGCATATGTGGTAAAGCGAGAAGGGACAAGATAAAGAATGAATGCATGACGGAGTGTGGCGAGGAAAAAACGATGATGGATAGATATAAAAGTAGTACATTAGGTTGGTTTGGTCACATTGAGAGAATGAACAACGCAAGATTACCGAAGAAAATGTATGTGGGTGAGATTAGAAGAAAGACTGGACATAGTAGGGTTCGTAAAACTTGGCTGAATGTAGTAGAATGTATTATAAAAAAAGAAAGATAAGGAGTTCTAAAAATAAAAGGGCATGTCAGAGACAATGTATGAATCTTGCGGAAGATAGGAAGGTATGCGGAGATAGGAAAGCATGGAGAAGGATTGTGAATGAGAAATAGATAAGAGGCAGGGTTGTTTTGCCTTCCCGCAGGGGAATGAGGTGAAGGTTAATACTTATCAGACAATTATATTTTTGAACTTTTATGTTTGAAATTATTAAACATTTCGCGATGATATTCTAAACATGACCTTATTTATCTTGTATTGGCCTCTGTGCGTATGTTTAACACTCCTATTGTGTTAACATTTTGGTTTCACTTATTGTGTTTGGGCCATTATGACCCGGGAACTTATAGTTGTCGTTTTATTGTGGTTAAATTGATATAGCAGAAAATAATAATAAGAAATAAGAGACAGTTTTCATTATTTATTACTTTATTTTATTTTTATTACATATTATTATAATTGTTATGTAAAGAACATCTGAAAAACGTAGTAGTTAGGTATATACATTCATTTGTTACAGTCTTGGCAGTAGTAATACACATGAGCTTTACTTATGCACTTTCAGCAATTACAACATACCACATTAGTTTTATTGTCATTTGAAGAGGGACAAAAATTACATCTTTTACGTTTGATTGTGGTTGCTTGTTACCTTACTTCGGCATTACTGGTTGAATAACGTTACTTTATAACAATTTCAGCTGCAGGAATACTTCGAGGGAGACGTTTTATTTCTTGCAATGGTGGAGTGATCAAGGAATTACACAGTTCTTCAAGAAGTAGCCGCCGTTTTGTAAGTTTTCCAGCATTCCAGGTTGCAGCTACATTGCACCACAGAACATTAGCGTTGTAAGCTGAAACGTCCATGGTACAGTAAAATATAGTCATTGGCCATATTTTGGTCTGCCGTCTACATGTCTATGTTATTATTTATTACCTTTTCTAACGTGTCTACAGCACCTTTAATTTTGTTGTAATCTAAAACCATGAACGGCTTTTTTATGGTAACGGAGTGTGTAACCAAACACTCCGTTATCGTGATGCATCGTGCTCATGAGCGTAACATTTTTATTCCGTTTCGGAAACTATCGACGTGTCCTTGGTAAAGAAAAAATTTGCAGAAAGAACTTCTTTCCTGTGGCAGACCAATGCGGCTGGTAATTCAGGCTTATTTCTGCGAATAGTGCCAAGCATGGTTATTTTTCTCTTCAATAGGATTTGGCCCAGATCACACGAGGTGAGAAAATTATCACAAGTTACGTTGTGAACTTTTAGACCATAAGTAAGATCTAGTACAACTCTTTTACCTTGATCTCTCTCTGGAGGTTCACCTTCTTTTTTTCCGAGGAAAACTTGAATGTTACATGCATAAGCAGTTACAGAATTGCATGAAGTCCAAATCTTGACTCCGTATTTAGCAGGTTTATTCGCGATGTACTGCCTAAAAGGACAACGGCCTCTAAAAGTACCAGTTTCTCATCCACATTTTCGTGAACATTATAGAGCTCAGATAAAATGTGAACCCATTCATCCCAGGAATCGCGTATGGTAGCTAACTGATCAGTTTGGCGTCGTTGTGGTGGAGTCTTTTTATCGACAAAACGAATCATTCGTGCAGTTACATGAAATGGTTGTAGGGACAACGTTGCTCTGAACATTGGACGACCTACGTTTCTATCCCACAGACTGGCCGTTGCCTTTCCATGAGATTTATACACTTCAGCTAGAAACAGTAGGCTAAAATATGCTTCTACTTCAACTAATGTTAGTTCTTGAAACGTGTCGCCACAAAGTTTTTTGCCTTCCGAATTTGACATTTTCAAAGTTATGTTTACAATTTTGGGTGTGAAATATAAGAAGTAGGCGCATTTTTTAATAATTATTCGCGACGTAGCATACCTTGTTGGCCCAGGAATCAACCAAAAAAATATTTGCTGCTGATAACCATCCCGATTGATATGTCTTTTCATTCCATACTACATTGCCATCTTTTAAAGTTACGTGATTATCCGTATCAGCTTCATCTGAAATCGTAGCTTCCACTTCATTATCAGATTCGCTATTGTATATCTCGATTTCAGACATATGGTCTTTTTCTTCAGAACCATTAGAATCACTATCAGAAACACACAAAGATTTCTCAAGTTCACTATCCGTAAGCACTCTCTCACTATACATTTTCAATAATAAATTTCAATTGTTAGGTATTTCTTATTAGTGTATAGCATCAAGTTTGATATTTACTACGAAACTAACACACAGATGCTCACTGGTGCATTTATACGCGGAGCCACAGACAAGTTTCAATAGGAATAAACTTGTTTACCGGTACGCAAATAATGCATGCAGTATGCGCAATATTGCGCAATAATGTGGCAATATTATGTAAGTTATTTATATTTATGAAAATAAAACAAAACTAATAAAATACATTCGTCTATGACAATAATCTGCTTCTCGTTCTTCTAATTTGAACCACACTAATCACCGGGTCATAAGACCCAAACACAGTTATTGTAACAAATGCATAAAAAAAACTAATTATAATTTTCTAATATCAATGTCAGTGGCAAGGAAATATTTAAATAAATTAACGAATTATACATAATAGAAGAACGCGGTTGGGTCGTATTGACCCGAACACAATAGTAGGGCTAGACCAATGAACTAGCTCTAATCATGTTCATCAGTTTTCCAGACTCTGAGTGATTTTAATAGGTTATTGTAGGATCTGTTAAATTGTAATCGGAGGCAAACTGGTTTGTAGATTCAGAAAATTATTTAATTTAATTTAACCTGTAAGTAGAAAGGATTATAACATGTGTTTGCAATAATGTTAACGTAAATATGTACTGCAATGGGTTATCGGCAAGGAGCTTTAACCCTTTATACCTCCACCGCAATGATTTTTTTAGGTATGTCTAAAAGGGAAAAATACATTAGATATATTAATACCTTTTATTTTTCTGGTCTTCTCAAGATTATCTTCCGCCTCTTATACTTCAGGTGATCTTCTCTGTCGTAGTCCCATGTTGCTGCAATGGCTGGGTTGTATGTGGGCCACGAGTACCCCTTTTAGGATTATTGTGGTATTTTTTCGGACTCCCTCTTGTAAGAAGAGTGTACTTTGTGCTACCATTTTGCTGGATGGCCTTCATCCCAAGCGCAACGTCTTCTGTTTCCTCTTTCTTGCTTCCTGTTGCGATCTGTGAGTAACACACCCCTTTCTCGACAATTTTGTAGAGCCGTTAGTTGACGTAACGGATTTTCTATCATATTAAACATATTCTGGATTTGACCGCCCTGTAGGTGGTCTGCTGCTTGAGTCTTCCTTGTTCGAGCCGTAGTCGTAATTTAGTCCTTTTCTGCCGTGTTTACCCCCGTAAGCATGCTGATCATTGTCCTCACGGGACTTTGTTCCGAATCCATATCCATGTGCTTTCCTAACCACACAGAGTAACCTATCCTCTAAAAAAACCTAGGAAATTAATATTCATATTGGTCGTCTGTTCTTGCATTGTATTTGCCCTGTAGAGCGCATACGAGTATGCAACTTGTATGCAAATTGTATGTCAAAACTATTTGACTAAGCTCGCTCTTCAACATACGCTCATTGTGAAAGCGATCGCGAAACTGTCGTCTCTTTCGTCATATACCACGCGATATGGAATAAGTGGAGACCTGTATATTGTGGAGTTGGTACTTTATGATTCAGTGATGGGTTAATAATGCAACAACGGTTAGTAAGCTAACCCATTTGACATCTTTAATTTGATATTGATCTCGTATTGTTTGTATTTGAGATTTAACTTTAAAAAGACTAAACTTTAAACTCTTATCAGCAAAAGTTGGCATTGCTAAGGAAATAAGTAGTCAACTTACGCTGTTTTCAACTTCTCAGTCAGTTTAGGAATGCGGAGTGTTGGTTTAGAAACATTTACCTAAACGTTTGCAACATAAATTTGCATCATTCAAATACATGTTTAATAAACTTCAGACATATGTAGAGATTTGAGGAGTCCTAAATACACAAGCGTTACAGAAATGGTGAAACTTTCTTAGCTTTTCATTTTTACTGCATAATTTCTTTCTCTTAGTATAGAAATTTGATTGCTTTAGTGCAATATCCTACAAACATGTTCGTATGCAAATATTTGCAATATGTTCATATAAATGTGATTTTAGATGTTGCACAAACAATAATTTTATGCAAGTTAAAATGTTGAATTAGTGTTTGTTTTTATTCGATAATCTATTTTGTAACCCTAACCAGAAGAGTGCATTTTCTTCCTCTCTCTTTTAATTGCCCGAGCAGTAACTTTTATATATGAACGTAAAACCTCAATTTTATGTTCTTAATACATAAAATAACGATACGATATTAAATTTTGTTACAATTTTATGTTAACCACGGAACGATTTGCTATCCTTAATAATCATTTCATCATTTATTCATACTCAGTGTAAGGTATATTTTATATATATACAAGTTTCACAATGTACCCTAAACACTTGAAGAGTAACTTCATTTTGTAATCTTATGGGCGAGATTATGTACTGTAACGTGTAGGTATGTAAAATAAGTTTACGGGTACGTGCATTTATTAGATGGCGTGCTGTTGAATATTAACCTTGTTTCTTTAGTTTACGTATCTTAATAGAAAAAAAAACGCAATCTGACTTTATTACTTATGCATAAACTAACAAGTTGGTGCTGACGTTTATAATTAAATTTTAAACAAAGTTTCTCAGTGCAATCAACTTCCATATTTCGCACACACCTTAATTACATCAAATGTGCATTTACTCGATTACAATAGAATACATCTCGAAGAGAATTAATTGGATTTATTGTTAGTAGCGCTTTAAAAAAAATAGTATAGGAAAGATTTTAATATTTCTCAGGTCAGTTTCAATGTTAAGGGCATTTGTGTTAATGGGAAATTAATTTATGTTTGTATCAGCATTTATTTTAGTCATACAAAGATGTCTGCCTTTTACTGATGATTAGAGCAGCAATTGCTGTCGAGACGTATAAAGTTTGCAAAATTATACTATTTCAACAAAAGGATGGGATATTTGTGAATGTTTCTATTTTAACAAATACGTATACAGGGTGTACGTTTTTGAAGCTCCAAAATGAGGAAACTGCGAAAACTGGAAAAGGTGGACGTTTTAAACTGAAACATTATTAAGGCGCCTTTTCACGAGAAATTCAAACATGTTATTGAAAATTTCAAGGTACTCTACATTTAGAAGTTGTAGTAGTTAACTTTGTTATTTCTTGCGCTAGCCATATTGGATTTTTACATTTTTGAATGAAGCTCTTTTTGAAGATCAGAATGATATATTATATGGTATGATTCAACTTCAAGATTCCCTCAAAATATGGGATCAACCGTTTTTGCGAAAAGTGCTTTGGAAAGAAGATGCATTCTCTTGCTTCAAAAACACGTTTTGATAAAATTTAAAAATTTATTATTTATTTTTTAAAAATTTATAATGCGTCATGGAAAGATTCATTTATGAAGAAAAGCAACAACATGCTCAAGACTATTTTCTAACAAACACAATTTCAGACAAACTCATTTTGATTAAATTTAAAGTATTTAAAATTAAATAGTTAATCCTAATAATAATAGATAAAAACAAAACTATGAATGCATAATAGTAGAACACTGGAACTCTCCCCCTCGACCTTTTTTTTGTGACGTCATAGGCCCGCCCACTTTCACCCGCTCATTTTCCGACCCTTTTTTTACGGCTTCTTTTCGGGGGTCACTTTCAACTCCTTGATAGAATTTTCACCCCTAATTAAGTCCATTTTGGCTGTATTAAGAGTCTTTTTGGTAATTCATCCCCTGGAGGGTAGGCAAATGCATACAGTGTTCTGATTGGCAGTCCTAAGGATAGATCATGTCATTTTTACCTGATTGGTCGTGAGTGCGCTCGCCTTCTGGTTGGTTCTGAGCCCCTGATTGGAGCCCTAAGGCTCTGATTATTCTTGGTTTCGGCGGGAAATTTGAAATGTTCTAATATGGGGGCCCTAATGCTAACGTGTAAGACAGCTATAAGAACTTACGTTAGGGTCTGGGCCCTCTTGTCGTGGCCTATTTGTCTGGAAATAGTATTATAATAAGGGAGCCGTAATGCTATCTTACAGAACAGCTAAAAGAACTTGTGTTAGGGTATGCACCCTGTTGTCGTGGCCCCCTTGGCTGAAAACAGTATTATTATAATAATAAGGGGGCCCAATGCTAACGTGTAAGATAGCTATAAGAACTTACGTTAGGGTCTGCGCCCTCTTGTCGTGGCCCCTTTGTCTGGAAATAGTATTATAATAAGGGAGCCGTAATGCTATCTCATAGAACAGCTATGTGCTAACAGTTAGGGTATGCACCCTCTTGTCGTAGTCCCCTTGGCTGGAAACAGTATTATAATAAAAATATGGGGGACTAATGCAGCTATAAGAACTTGCGTCAGGATCTGCGCCCTCTTGTCGTGATCCCCTTAGCGGGAAATAGTGTTATAATAAGGGGGCCCTAATGCTATCTCATAAAACAGCTATAGGAACCTGTGTTAGAGTCCGCGCCCTCTTGTCTTTGTCCGCTTGTTGCGAAAATTAAATTTGTTTGTAGGACAATCTAGTGGTGTGTGGACTAATAAATATTTATTTCTATAATACAGGCGGCTACACCTCGGTATATTTCTAAAACTGATTACGGATTATTTGTGGCTCCATCTAGTGGTGTATTTTTAAGCTAGCGAGTGTTTTCTGTAATAGAAGTTGATCTGCACTACTTTTTCTTTCTCTATCTTGTTTATACGTTTCTCTCTCTCTCTCTCTGTCTCGGTTCTTTCTCAAGCAAACAAATCAAATAATCAAATCAAGTCAAATGAATTAATTAAGCATATCAATCTCAAAGAAATCATGCTCGATTAAATCAATCAATCTCAATCTATCAACTAAATTAATCTCAATAAAATATCATAACTTGCAGTTTGCGAAAACCAGCTTACAGTTCAAAAATACTCATTTGGTTTAATTAATTACATCTTGCTTGATCAAAGACAGCCACAGTTCAAAATACGAAGGAGGGCACTACAAGGGGCGCAGACACTAACACATGTTCCTATTCCTGCCTTATGAGGTAGAATTAGGGCTCCCTTATTAAAATACTATTTCGAACCATGGGGGCCAGGGAAAAGGGGCGAAGGCTCGAGAGCTGTCTGATTCGATTAATATTTAAAAATTCTAGGGTGAACCGCTTCTATCAAATATCAATAATACAGAATTATTTCAAATACCTAATTTATGTATGTGCTAATATTAGTGGTTCGCTTAATTAGTAACAATAGAAAATATCTCAAGATAAAATAGAAAACATACTACTGCCTCGAAATCGGGTAAAGAAAAATTCAAGAAGATGAATACGGTACAGCTTCTGAGAACGAGAAAGAAGGTTTGAAAGCGTGAGTAGTATTTCTAGGGTCGTGCTGAAAACAACTAACTTAAGAATAATCTCGCATCTATGTAATAACAGCGACCGATAAAGGCTGTATATTATCCTTTGCATGTATTTAAAGTGTAACCATCATCGAATGAGCATTATTGTTATTATGAACCAGCATCGGGGATATTAGATGGTTTGTTAATAAACTGTTGCAATATAATCGTTCAAGATGAAAAACGATGAGATGAATGATGTAAAATGTATCTGAAATCTTGCTAATAGTGATGATGCTTTTTATGAAATTCAAAATTAGCTAAATTACGTTACTCTTATTTGAGATTAAAAAATTTAAAAGTGTTTAATTAGCATGGCCATTAAATCCCAGCTGGTAAATGCCAATATAACGTGAAGGACATGGGTGTGTAATTGAACATGCAAATAAATCGGGCGTAATTTTTTTCAATATATAGATACCGACCGCTTAGAAAGATAATCTACCTATATAAAAAGCGCCATTGCATCAGGGTAGCAATTATTATTATCGTTTCACCTAATATTTAATTTAAACCATAATGTATTTTGCATGTATTTGTAAACACATTAATTAACAAGAAGTCAATGGGTGATTACTACTTTCCAATTTATATTAATGAAAATGTATAACCGTTAAATAATAATAATTGCATTCCATAAAAATAGTTTTATCACATACGTAAAATGGTTTTTAATGTATGTTTTAAATAATAAACGTAGTTTTATATAAATTCGTATATGTAAGGTCGCTCTAACGGGTATGTGAAAGGAAAAGGTAAATACGACTTGCAGTAAGTGTGATAGAGATAATTAGGTTTGTTTGTACATTTACACTCTAAAAATTACTTACGTAATGATGGGAAAATCAATTCCAGTTTTATATCAACTATTCATTCGAGTAAAAACACAGAACGGGTTAGTGAGCTGTATAAAATACTTCAATATTCAGTTCTTCGACGCATTATTATTGGAACAGCATCTGAAGGTGTGCATATTATTTTTAATATATATTTTACTTGATATTGTTCACAAAAATGCCAAAAAAGATTTTATTGTGTTATTATCCTTTAGGAGAAGGAGGACTTCATAAACCAACTCGGCAATGCGATAAACTGTTATTCTACAGACACGATCTCAACTTATTTGTTTAGTTAATTAGATAAAGGTGTAAATGTTACGCATTTTTTTTTAATTAATGACATCATGCGGGCACGTATTTGTGGGTTTTAAGGTTTGTACTTACTGATTCGCTTATAATAAACCATTGAAACCTTTTGTGTTTTTATTCCCGTTACAGTAATTTGGTATTTTAAACTCTGGCTTATTTTGAGCAAGCAAGATGTTATCTGGTTTTCGCAAACTGTAAGTTATGATCTGATTTTATTGAGACTGATTTAGTTGATTGATTGAGATTGATCTGATTGACTTATTTGATCGAGCATGATTTGTTTGGGATTGGCATGTTTTTTTTTGAGAAAAAGCCGCCATAGAGAGAGAGACAGATAAACGAGAGATAGAAAGAGAGAGGCGTGCATGATAAACCTCTATTACATAAAATACTCGTTACCTTAAAAATACATCACTAGATGGGGCCACAAACAATCCCTAGTTAGTCCTAGAAATATACAGAGCCAACTTTATTACAGAAAAAAATATTGACTGGTCCATACACCATTAGATGGCCCTACAAATTCAAGTTTCGCAACAAGGGGACCACATCAACAGAGCGCAGACCCTAACGCATGTTTCTATAACTGTCTGATAAGATATCGTTAGGGCCCCTTATTATAAAACTATTTCCAGCCAAGGGGGACACGACAAGAGGGCGCAGACCCTAACACGAGTTCTTATAGTCTGTCCTTAGGACTACCAATCAGAACATTGTGTGTGCACTCATTTACCTACCATTCAGGGGCTTAACTACCAAAAAGGCTCTTAATTCATTAGGGATGAAAATTCTATGGGGGTCTATAACCTCACCAAAAAAAGTGGAAGAGATGGTGTCCCCTTCTACTCATAATGAACATAATTGAAAAAAGAAGTGTTATAACAAATGCTCAATGGGTTCACCATCGAACTCTAAACATAAGTTTACGCGTTTCCTTAAATTTTGTGTTGCTCTTAAAATGTCTCTTCTTCGTATTTTGTGCCTTAACGCCGTAATTATTTTTCTTCATAAATCATAAATATCATCGGATACAATTTTGTAAGCAAAACTTTTCATAGTTCCCCATAAATAGTAGTTTAAGACAGAAAGGTCCGGTGAACGCGTCGGATAATATATGTCTCCATTATTAGAAATAACTTTACGGTGGAATAATTGTGATAAATAATCAATCAATTACCCTTCTAGCGTTATGTGGCGGAGCACCGTCTTGCTGGAACCTGATGTTATTCAAGCGGTTGAGGAAGATATTATTATCAATGTAAACGGTGAGATATGTGCAAGTAACCTTCTGCAGTTAAAGTATGTTCATAAGTATGGACCACTGATTGTGATGCAAATAAACTGACCCATACATTTAGTGCTAATCGTATTTGTAGTCGACGTCCTTTATGCCCATAAGGATTTTAAATGACCAGGTGTGTTCGTTATGACGATTAAACATACCTGAGTTTGTAAACTTACACTCGTCAGTAAATATGATGTGAGAAAAGAAATTTGGAGGATATTTCAACTGATCCATGAAATTTCTACAAAACATTACTTGCCGATCACGATCTCCAGGATGCAGTGATTGAGTGACATGAATTTTAATTGGGCGATATTCACTTTTCTTAGTACTCTCCATACTAGCTGTCGCGATGTATTCATATTTGTTGCGATGGCCCGTGTGGAAGTAGAATGATTATCTTGACTATTGGAAAATTATTTATGGAGATTTTTTAATGATTTTTAAAAATGTACTCACTTCCCGTAAAATCTCATCCTCATTTTCGTTCCTGGGTGTAGCAACAGATTTTCTTGGCTGCCAAAACGAACCAAACTCGCCCAAATTTCGATGAAGCGATAAAAAATAGTTTTGTGTAGATTATTACTTTTCTGGATACCGCTTTAGCCATGTTTGTGCAGTAGTATGGGTATTTCTGTTCCGAAGTTTAATAATAATATATTATGAAATTAGTTAATAATGCAAGGGATAGTCGCTCCGAATTTCATATGCTATTTTGACATCGAACTAGCCACTTTGAGACACAATCTAAATAAAATAATAATTTCAGATCGTTACCAAAAAAAAAAAATCATTTTACAGGAGTTCATGAACGGTCTTATCATTGTTGCCATGGTTTTGCATTATAAGTGTCATTTATTCTTTGTAAATAAACAAATTTTGCAAAAATGGATTCAGACGTTGATGAAGAAATCGTTAAAAAAGCAGAAGCTGAGTTGAGTCCTATACCTAAAAAGTCCGGCATCATTTATGAGAAAGAGTTCGACAGATTTATTGAGTGGATGAATAAGAATAATAGGGAAACTGTTACAGAGAAGGTTTTGCTTGCGTATTTCCTTGATCAGGTAACTAGATTAGCTAACAACTGTTTATTCGAATTAACAGTTTGTGTCCAAAATTTCAAATTCCTGTCTACGATGACATAACTTTGCAATTTTTCTATGACATGAATATTGTTTTAACTTATTCCCATCTTCAGATATTAGTTCTCAACTGAAGTCACTTTTACTAGCACGTAGTTATACATTCTCAAAAAATAAAATCGTACAGACCATTCTCGTGGTCAACTCCGGTTCAGTAATACTAATGCATATGCGATTTCTTTGAAAAATAGAGCTTGTGCCAAATTGAAATTTAATAAAACGATCGAGTGACCACGTTGTTACTAGAAATACCACAAGAAGTGTTATGACTAAATCTAAAGAACTGCTTGAACAATGAAAATGATATGAGCTAGCTACATGTCCTTCCGGTACTAGTTTACTTTGATCTTCAGCTTGAACCATTGTTGCGGTCGAAAATGAAATTAAGGGGAGTCGCCCTCAAAAAAATCGATTTTGAGATTGTTACAGATTTGGATAGCTTGTTTTTTTGAGCTTTAACTGAATATGTAACACTATATACTTTTTTTTAGATATCAGTGTTAAAAAATAATATTTATAAGTCCATGCGCATTCAGCTTGTATCAAGAAGCAAATCCCACAGTCCTGCTCGAGACTCTCTAACTTGTTATAGTTGTTGCCACAGTCTATTTTAAGGTCTGTGGTTAGATAAGATGTTTGTTTTGTTTAGAAGTTTTGAGGTTAGTTTGTTTTGCGCTTGTTTTTTAGTTATTCAAAGTTCAGTATAAACAAATGTTTTGTTTAGTGTAACAACAGTGTTTTTCTTTTCTGTAGGTTTTTGTTGGTGTTGTTGTTGTTACTTTATGAAATGTCTTTATTATCTGAAAATACCTAGAACAGGAAGACTATTCAATAAAAGAAAAATTGTTGGGTGGCACAGTAAGCCTAACTTAGGGATGTTTTCAAAAAATACCACACCTTCAAATTCAAGTTCAAGTAAGCCTAGTTTCGCCTCAAGCTCAGCTAAAAAATCTAGTGTTTCTAAAGAAAAACTGATGAGATACTCAATGGAGTATAATGAGTTTGATTGTAATTAATTTTAATATGATATGTTAGATTTAACTGTGATGAATAATCTGATTTCTGAGGTTGCTGTATGTAAAAAATGCGGTTCTTCATCGAAACTGGCAGTTTCAAATAGAATAGGCCTAGCGTTTACTTTGAATTTAGAGTGAAAAAATAAATGTGGTATAACAGCAAGCCGGGAAAATAGTGATGAGGCAACTGTAGATAACAGCAATAGAACTTACGCTGACATAAATCTTTGCTGTCTGTGCATTACGGACAATTGGTGTAGGCCAAGAAACCGGGCGGGCATTAGTAGGTGTCCTGAAGCTAAACCGTCCTTCAAATATTCCTTTCTTTAATAAAGTTTTACTTACCACCCCATATCACGCCATATTCAAATTTAAAAACAACAACCAATCATAAAACACATTTATGGAAACTCTTCTTCGTATTTTGTGCCTTAACGCCGTAATTATTTTTCTTCATAAATCATAAATATCATCGGATACAATTTTGTAAGCAAAACTTTTCATAGTTCCCCATAAATAGTAGTTTAAGACAGAAAGGTCCGGTGAACGCGTCGGATAATATATGTCTCCATTATTAGAAATAACTTTACGGTGGAATAATTGTGATAAATAATCAATCAATTACCCTTCTAGCGTTATGTGGCGGAGCACCGTCTTGCTGGAACCTGATGTTATTCAAGCGGTTGAGGAAGATATTATTATCAATGTAAACGGTGAGATATGTGCAAGTAACCTTCTGCAGTTAAAGTATGTTCATAAGTATGGACCACTGATTGTGATGCAAATAAACTGACCCATACATTTAGTGCTAATCGTATTTGTAGTCGACGTCCTTTATGCCCATAAGGATTTTAAATGACCAGGTGTGTTCGTTATGACGATTAAACATACCTGAGTTTGTAAACTTACACTCGTCAGTAAATATGATGTGAGAAAAGAAATTTGGAGGATATTTCAACTGATCCATGAAATTTCTACAAAACATTACTTGCCGATCACGATCTCCAGGATGCAGTGATTGAGTGACATGAATTTTAATTGGGCGATATTCACTTTTCTTAGTACTCTCCATACTAGCTGTCGCGATGTATTCATATTTGTTGCGATGGCCCGTGTGGAAGTAGAATGATTATCTTGACTATTGGAAAATTATTTATGGAGATTTTTTAATGATTTTTAAAAATGTACTCACTTCCCGTAAAATCTCATCCTCATTTTCGTTCCTGGGTGTAGCAACAGATTTTCTTGGCTGCCAAAACGAACCAAACTCGCCCAAATTTCGATGAAGCGATAAAAAATAGTTTTGTGTAGATTATTACTTTTCTGGATACCGCTTTAGCCATGTTTGTGCAGTAGTATGGGTATTTCTGTTCCGAAGTTTAATAATAATATATTATGAAATTAGTTAATAATGCAAGGGATAGTCGCTCCGAATTTCATATGCTATTTTGACATCGAACTAGCCACTTTGAGACACAATCTAAATAAAATAATAATTTCAGATCGTTACCAAAAAAAAAAAATCATTTTACAGGAGTTCATGAACGGTCTTATCATTGTTGCCATGGTTTTGCATTATAAGTGTCATTTATTCTTTGTAAATAAACAAATTTTGCAAAAATGGATTCAGACGTTGATGAAGAAATCGTTAAAAAAGCAGAAGCTGAGTTGAGTCCTATACCTAAAAAGTCCGGCATCATTTATGAGAAAGAGTTCGACAGATTTATTGAGTGGATGAATAAGAATAATAGGGAAACTGTTACAGAGAAGGTTTTGCTTGCGTATTTCCTTGATCAGGTAACTAGATTAGCTAACAACTGTTTATTCGAATTAACAGTTTGTGTCCAAAATTTCAAATTCCTGTCTACGATGACATAACTTTGCAATTTTTCTATGACATGAATATTGTTTTAACTTATTCCCATCTTCAGATATTAGTTCTCAACTGAAGTCACTTTTACTAGCACGTAGTTATACATTCTCAAAAAATAAAATCGTACAGACCATTCTCGTGGTCAACTCCGGTTCAGTAATACTAATGCATATGCGATTTCTTTGAAAAATAGAGCTTGTGCCAAATTGAAATTTAATAAAACGATCGAGTGACCACGTTGTTACTAGAAATACCACAAGAAGTGTTATGACTAAATCTAAAGAACTGCTTGAACAATGAAAATGATATGAGCTAGCTACATGTCCTTCCGGTACTAGTTTACTTTGATCTTCAGCTTGAACCATTGTTGCGGTCGAAAATGAAATTAAGGGGAGTCGCCCTCAAAAAAATCGATTTTGAGATTTTACAGATTTGGATAGCTTGTTTTTTTAGCTTTAATTTAATATATAACACTGTATACTTTTTTTTAGATATCAGTGTTAAAAAATAATATTTATAAGTCCATGCGCATTCAGCTTGTATCAAGAAGCAAATCCCACAGTCCTGCTTGAGACTCTCTAACTTGTTATAGTTGTTGCCACAGTCTATTTTAAGGTCTGTGGTTAGATCAGATGTTTGTTTTGTTTAGAAGTTTTGAGGTTAGTTTGTTTTGCGCCTGTTTTTGAAGTTATTCAAAGTTCAGTATACACAAATGTTTTGTTTAGGTAACAACAGTGTTTTTTTTCTGTAAGTGTTTATTGGTGTCTGTGATTGTTACTTTATGAAATATCTTTGTTATCTGAAAATGCCTAGCACAGGAAGACTTTTCAAAAAAAGAAAAATTCTTGGGTGGCACAGTAAGCCTAACTTAGGGATGTTTTCAAAAAATACCACACCTTCAAATTCAAGTTCAAGTAAGCCTAGTTTCGCCTCAAGCTCAGCTAAAAAATCTAGTGTTTCTAAAGAAAAACTGATGAGATACTCAATGGAGTATAATGAGTTTGATTGTAATTAATTTTAATATGATATGTTAGATTTAACTGTGATGAATAATCTGATTTCTGAGGTTGCTGTATGTAAAAATGCGGTTCTTCATTGAAACTGGCAGTTTCAAATAGAATAGGCCTTTAATTTAGAGTGAAAAAATAAATGTGGTATAACAGCAAGCCGGGAAAATAGTGATGAGGCAACTGTAGATAACAGCAATAGAACTTACGCTGACATAAATCTTTGCTGTCTGTGCATTACGGACAATTGGTGTAGGCCAAGAAACCGGGCGGGCATTAGTAGGTGTCCTGAAGCTAAACCGTCCTTCAAATATTCCTTTCTTTAATAAAGTTTTACTTACCACCCCATATCACGCCATATTCAAATTTAAAAACAACAACCAATCATAAAACACATTTATGGAAATTATAAGCGCGGTAATTCTTAATTAAAGATAAATCGGTAAGCTTTACTGCAAATGAATCTTGGCACCTTTCCTCTATTAAAATCAGAAACCTAGTACAATACAAATTAGAATATTATATCTCAATAACAAATTGCATTTTTAATTTTAAACCTTGAGAAATATAATGATAATTTACGATTTTAATTTAAATTCGTTCTAACAAATTATAATCTATTTTGAAGTAGATACGATAGATTCTAATCTGAAAGAGGACGTAATTTACTCCTTCAACTTACGAGAATTTCTAAAACTTAAAATAATGAAAATATTTATTTACACAAAAACTATTCTAGTATTAGTCTAATTGTAACGCAAATATCACCTGCGAATGAAGCGTAATCAATTCTTGAACTACCATTATAAATTAATAATTAATAAATAAATAAATTAATTAATTAATTAAAATAAATTCTATACGTCTTTACAAAAATTGAAATTCCAAATTTTAACTTTTAATAAAAAAAAAAAACTCTAACATCTTCAATTAGCAAGAACAAAATATTTTAAACCTTTTGACTTTTAAAAGCAAAATTTACAAAATCGAGACGAAAAAAAATTATCTAAAGTGATTTGATTAAAATTTTCACACTAGGTGACACCATAAATAAAAAATTTGATACATTAATATTTCCTCCATGCGTATTTTTACGGATCTGTAGTGAAGAAGTAAATTATCCAATGTTTTTGTAGATTTCTAGAATCGAGCTTTGCATTAAGGATTTTGAGAATCATATGGCACTAGTTAGTTCGAAATCAATTACATTTTCATATAAGCTTTTATAAGTTATCATTAGTGAGCTTGATTCAAATAAGACAACTTTCTCAGACATTATCCGAGCTATCTTTTAGAAAAAACCGAACTAGTCTCAATTCTATCTAAACCCTATTTTATCCCTGTCTTCTAGGATCTGTCTTAACCATGGAAGTTAGCATATGTTTAACCTATTCCTAAATTTCCTCCAACTACCAAGCAGTCGGCACCATCTCCATTAGGGCTAAATTCCTGGAAAACTACTTTCTTTTGTCGGATATAACACTACATAGTGGTTATCAAGATGGCCATGTGCAGAGTAGATTAAACATATCTGGTAAAACAATTTTATCGCTTTAGACGTTTAAAAGTATTTGACCGAGATTTGGTGTAATTATTTTCTTGCCAAACTCCCCTCGTTTTAGTTAACTGGTATGCATTCCAATAAAGCTTCCATTTTTCTTGATAAAATACAAATACGTGTCGTAGTTCGTGGGTTACTTTTAAAGGAAGCTAGTGTTAAAGGGGGATCTAACCTGAGCCATTGCTTTACAAGGGACCGCGTTGTCTATTGTATCTTACCTCTGTGTACTCCTAACACTAACCCAACCGTTATCTCTGATCAAGGTATTAAAGATGAAATCGTCATTTCAATCAACAGTGGAACCTTACGTACGATTGAATGGAGTAACAATTTAGTTAACTTTATTGCTAACAAAACTGCTTGCTGCAAGTGTGATTGGTTCAGATTTCTAATTTGCAGACCCTATTATTGTTCGGTGCTTATATCTTTAAATCTATTACGGGTTGACTATCCCTTATCAGCTACCAAATCAGTTTCTGGAAAATAACTGGCCCTATTATTGTTGGGCATGTCTATGTCTTTAAATCTATTATGGGTTGACTATCACTACTAGAGCAGCTTCTGGTATAATAATTAGGAATACTGGATATTTGGTAAGACCTGTAACAAGATACACCCACGCACCACACGGACACGTTTTAATTCCTAAGATATCATCATCAGGGATCGAATAGGCCGAACCAAAGTTTTCTGATACATACCTATAACATCAGAGAGTAACGTGTGGTTGCCTATTTGGTGAAAGTTTTGACAGTTATTTAGTGAAATCTGGGTAGCCCCTAGGTCCTTGATCATCATTATTTATTGGAATATGTTTGTTTTTGGAAATCTCTAAACTTTCATAGTAATCAAATCATTAACAATCAAATTATTAACACGTATGATTAAAAATACTACTACGCAAGTGCTCCAGCGGTAAGCGGTGGTCGAAACTCATACATCAGTGGCGTCATTCAGTAAATTTGGTCATCTGTTAACTTAAAAACAACAACAACCACATTAGTGGACTTGCTTCCTCACTTATGGGAAGCTTTACTTTCCTGTTTCAACGTGAAAAATGTTCGTCTGAAGCCCATCGAATGCTCTCAAACACCTACGGTGACGCACAGTGGTGGAATAGAGAAAATCTTTGGAAATGCAGAATTGGAAGCGTTACTAGACCAAAACTCGTGTCAAAGTCAAGAAGAATTGGCAGAATCTTTGGGAGTAACTCAACAAGCCATTGCAAAGCGCTTCAAAGTTACGGGATTGATTCAGACGTAAGGGAGTTGGCTGCCTAGAGATGATAAACGCCACTTGTTTCCTTGTGAACAGCTACTTTAAAGGCAATAAAAGGCATAAAATCGTGCGTAGCTCTCGGCCATGATTTTACATCGCCGGCCAAGCCCAATATTCACGACTCCAAAGTCATGGTGTGTATTTGGTGGCTTAAACGGCCGAAATACCAAGAGAGACGTGATAAAGTAATATTGCTGCATGACATCGATTGACTTCATGTTGCAAGGGTGTACAAGGCATACATTCAAACGTTGAAATGCCAAGTGTTACCCCGTCCGCTGTATTCTTCAGATATTGTTCCCTCTAACCTTCTCCGATCAATGGCACACGGACTCGCTGACCAACACTTCCGGCCTTATGAAAAAGTGAAGCATTTTATTGATTCATGGATCAGCTCAAAAGATGATGAGTTCTTTCGACGTGGAATTCGTATGCTGCCTGAACACTTGTGGAAAGTAGTGACCAGCGAGCTGTATACCTAATCCACGACTTTCATCAAATACATGTGGGGGTATGTAAGACTTATCACAACGTTTGTATTTGACATGACAGTTAAATCTGTAAAGCGAATTCTAAAAGCTTCTTTACTTTGCTCTACATATATTTTTTTACAACTTTAACAGTCAATTTTGTAAATTCCCTTTTATATTTGTTTTGTAGTACTACTTAATGTAGTTTCATTCTTAACCATCATCATACGTGTTTGGTTTTTAACTATATTAATAAACACTTCATCTGAAAACCCATTGTATACAACAATTTTTTTAAAATCGTGCTATTCTATATTACAATTTAGAACTAAAAGAGGAAAATTAAGCAGACTATGTATCAAAATGTCTAAAGCTGCGAGTTTATTCTGTCTACAGTAATTATAGTCATAGGCTATGACTGGTTTGCTTACGATATATATCTAGATCTAGTTTACTAACATTTTTTGTTACCACAGTATCAGTAAGCGGGAGATAGTTATTTGCCCCCATCTCATAGGTAAATTTGATTCTCGGAGATTAAGAGTATAAGTAGTCTATCTAGAATACCCTTTCCAAAGTTAATTTAAAAACAGAAACTGCTTTAAATAATAATTTGCAAACTCTTTTAGGCAATCCAACGGATCAAGCGGATAAGAAGGATAAGTCGGAGCTTTATAAAATTATCTGTAAAAATTGTGAACCAGTATATGGAGGGCTGACTAAACGACCTACCAGAATTTGCTTTGAAAAACATTCAGTTCATATCTAACACTAACGCAGGGACAAGTCGGCTGTAGTCCTCTATTTGCTTGATAAACGTGTAGTGGATGAGGTACCTTCAATTAAATCAAATATTTTTAAACTCGAACAAATTCTAACGAATAATGGTGATCAAGGACCGATTACACTTTCATAACTTTCAACAGGTAAGTAATGAACTCTAATGGTGTATGCATTAGAAATTTCTTTAGTTCGGCCTAGTTGATAACTGTTGCTAGCTTAGCTATCGAATCGTGTTCGATGTTTTGTAAATTTTTGTGGTACGTGGGTGTATTTAATTTGTATACAATCGTAAAATTATTTTGGATTGATTAGCCGATATCTAAAATTGCTTTTTCGAGTTATAATGTTTTTGAAACTGTTGATTAATATATGTGATAGCAAAATGAGCTTTATTCAAAAGTTTAACTTGTTTAATTATTTATTCATATTTAATAATATATAAATACAAGAGTGTTCATCGTTAAAGTGCCAGCTAGTGTTTTTCGAAGTTACGTTACATATACCAGTTGGAAAATTCTTCCTACGGAGGGTCAACGTACGAAAGTTATAATTGTCTTTACTTGTTTATTCTTGTGCATGTTTGCGTATGTCGTTTCATCTTTAATTTTAGGATGATGTTTCAAGTGAAATTCCGATGATTTACTGAAAAAGGATATCTTGATTTTGCGATGTTTCTCTTTTTTACGTAATAGTATTTGTTTTTTTGTGGAAAATCGGAATTTGATCTACAATTACTTCTGGGTTGCTGTTTGCGGAAGACGTAACCGAGTGGTTTATCTCTTCTTACGATTAGCTGATGTTTTGCTAGAAGTGCAAAGTAGTACCTATTCTTTAACGCTGCACTCATTAATTATATCTTGTTTTTTATGATCATACTCTTTCTTTATGTATGTTTTATTTAGCATGGGATTATTTGATTACATAATATTATGACATTTATTTGTTATCAACATATCGTTTAGCAGTCAAACTGCAAACGTTAGCACATACAGCCTAATATTGCTCCTAATAGTACTATTTTTCACAAGGAAGAATCATAGGTCCCTATCTCGAACAATGATGTCTAAAAGAAACTAATGAGCGCTTGTAAATTAATCAATTGAGACGTGTAAAGAATGGAAATAAAGAAATGTATTTTGAATTTTATTGTATTTGTTGAATTTATAAAAATTATTAAACCTGACACATATTTTTGAACGTATTCAATTGTAATGAATTATTGATATTATTAAGTGAATTAAACAAATAAAGAAGTTCTTATTTAATCTAATTTGGCAAGCACATGCATGTATACGATGCCATAAATAAATAACATAAACGTATAAATACGCCACAAATAATTGATGTGTTTCAGTTTTATTGTGCGTCTTGTAGACCAGAAATAATTCAAACGTACCTAAATTTGTTAAACAGCTTATGATAGCATTATGTACAAAAATTAATGTAAGAATAAACGAAGAGTAAAGATTATAGGATAAACAACAAGAAATTGCATTAGAATTAAGAGTTGGTGAAAGAATTGTCAAAATGATAAAAGCCGTAAAAGAGATTATCATTATGTGTAAAATTAAGAAGGAAGATTTTAGAATACTTAGTGAGAATAAAAAGACAACCCTATGCTCTCTTCTTTTCCGTGGGACCAAAGTTGTAACGTAGTAATTGTTAAGCATTTAAAAACTTCCCTGGTAGATAAAAAGAAATTAATTATCAATCAAGACTTTAATCAGATAATGGCATATAGTGTACTATATTAGTAATTTATAAATGTAAGAAGATATGAAAGAATTGGCTTGAGTTACGGCGAAGCTAGTTGAAGCTCAAGGAGGAAAATTTATACATAGTGCAGTTCATACTACAGTTACTAGTTAAAACTACTATTTGTACTGTTAACCTTTTACTTAAAATACCTTAACCCTAATGTCATATGGCGACCCTGCTCTCAACACGTGGTTTATAAAGTAAATACATTACTCCCTTAACTTCTTGTGAGTGTCAAACCAGTAGTGGCCAGACTTATTGATCTGCGCGATTCATGACTGTTTCGAGTGTTTCCCTTTAGTGTGTTCCCGCAAATGTTCCCCTTTCGGGCGCTAAGACTATAGATAGACACTTAACGTGCCCCTGAATTCCTGTTTCGTGGGTATTTAAGTTACCTACCCGAAACTGAGTGAATATGAGAAAAAGTAAAAGTAGAATTAAGGAGCTGTGCTGATTGAGCAGTCTAGTTTAAAATTAAAAGACATGCACACACAAGCACGCACGCACGCACTCACGCACGCACTCACGCACGCACGCACGCACGCACGCACGCACGCACATACACACACGCATACGCGCACGCACACTCGAACGCACGCCCGCACGGACAAATTAAATTTAGCAATATATTCTATTGTCTAACGTATCACCAAGATCGTGTCTATTTTGAGTTGTGCCACTTACAATTGGTTTTAACCGCTTAAATTCACAATTTTCTTTGCTCTTTTAGGAGTATCTACGAACACCCTATTTAATAGTGCATTTATTCCTGAAAAACGGCGTTCTCTATGGAAAATCCACATTCGTCGAGAATTATCGAACGACATAGTATTATAAGTTTTTGTGATGAACGAATAAGTTCAAAGGTAAATATGTAATTAAAAATTATTATTAATTTTATTAAATACATAAATTAAAAGTTTACCTCGAGTAGGATTCGAACCTACGACCTGTACTTTGCTACAGTACCGCGCTAACCAACTGCGCCACCAAGGTTCAAGCGCCAATCGATGTAAATTTTGTTAACTTTACTTATTATGTATTTCAAAAATTTCAATTGTTTTTCACGAATCTGAACCCATGTACACATCGAGTGACATGATTTCAACTTGAAGGGTTGATAGGGACTGTTTGAAAAATATAACAAAATCATATCATTTCTTTGCCTAACAAACAAATTTGATTGGAATAATTTTTCTATACAAACATAACAGACCTTAATTCTGATAGGATAATCATATTTATGAAATTTGCAAATTACTTCTTTTACACATAACGTTTATACACGACGACATATCTTGAAGACATGATTATTTTTGAAATCTACACAAAATTTCCTTTCCACAAATACCTCATATACCCTATTCACGTTTAAAATACTTAATTCATTTAAATTTCAATAATTGCGCAGTTTTACATATACAAATTTACTTATGTCTAACTTATCTTACTTTCTACAGGAAAACTCTAAACGGAAATGAATTCTACGACCCAAAAAACATAAGGATACATCAGTCTTTAACATAATTACAGTTTATTTTGAAAATTTCCTTCTCAACCTCTATGTTCGTACTTGACATAACCTGGTTTCTCAACATTTGCATTTAATTTGCATTTAAAATGTTATTTTAGTATAAGTTATTTTCATAATAATTGTTTAATTTCACATTTTACCCTTGTAAGTTCTATGAATCTCTTCTAATTTCGTCTTTTATTTTACAATTTAACATACACTCTACTTCACCTCCATTAAGCGATACAGATTATCTATTTTTACTTTCAGAACAGGCGCAGATTATGCTACCAAAATAGGATTTACTTATTCAAATGGATAACATGAATTTTATTGAAGCAAACACGTATTCTAACACTTCCGAATATGATCGGAAACTACTAGTATGAATACTTCCGTTGTACAGCCATAATTGAAATGTAATACATGTGAAACTTGAATTAAATAGCTAACAACATGCCGTATAATTACATACGTACTTAGTTTTATGTTAAGTTGAACTTACGCAACTTGCCGTTTACTTATATTGTTTAACCAATTCCTTCGCAATGACTATGTTTAATGCACTTTTTATTCTGAGCTTATTTCTTTACTACCATAACATTTATCATTGTAAATATTATCTATCTATATATATATATATATATATATATATATATATATATATATATATATATATATATATATATATATGCATTTGTTTCTATTCTGGAGTTATTCTACCGAATACCACGCGTACATTAAAATTAATCGGATAATCTTTGAAAAGCGTTGATTCCTTAAATAAAGCGTGTTCGTTGGTTTCAGGCATCATTGCCTTTTTCCCGATTATCGATAATTTTGGACGCACTAGTGGTATTATATATGAAAACAAAGGATACTACTATATTTTCCATTTTGCTATCTACGTCAACAAAGTAGACGTGGATGCACAAACTTAAACATAACTTTGATAATAATAAAGATATCTTTAAAAACAAAATAAATTGGGACACACGGTATTTAAATTTCACGCGCAAATTGGGATTTAAGAAATGGAAATATTTTCTGAACGTCTGAAAGGGAACCATTCCAAGTAAAATTTTTCGACGTTCGAAAGGGGAACGTTAAACAATACTTTCAATTTATGTCTGAAATTATTTCTTTTAATACGAAAAATGTCATTTCTATGGCAACTTAAAAACTTCACATTATAAAATTATTTTCGTATTTACAGGAAGTTACATATTACCAGGGTGAACCAAACATACCTTTTTTAAATGGG
Source organism: Vesta saturnalis (assembly GCA_036346205.1). NCBI lineage: Eukaryota > Metazoa > Arthropoda > Insecta > Coleoptera > Lampyridae > Vesta > Vesta saturnalis. The sequence continues at coordinate 3,651,559 of JARFJB010002353.1, read as the reverse complement.
ACACCCTATATATTATTTCAAATTTAGATAAAGCTCAGCTCCGCCATCCTTCCAATGTAGGGTTTCATAACGTTACACGGGGTATTTCAAAAGTTATGGTCAATTGTACACGAAAATCATTCTCATTTCAACGTCATGTCTACTCTAGACAGAACAACCTTACAATTATTTTTTCCAGGCACCACTTGACATTGGTACAGTGTTGCGAGAAAGTGATATTTCTTAATTATTGCACCAATTGAATATAGAGCGAGCCAAAACTCGAACACATGTTTTGTCAATTTTTTCAAATGAATCACCCTGTATTTTATTTTAAAAAGTGAAAATACACTTTATGTTCTTTCATTTTTATTGAGCACTCTCGATAGCCAAAATCGTTAATTTCTGAGATATTTTCAATTTAATAACAGAAAGAGATTTTTTAAAAAGTTCGCCGTGAACAAATAAAAGTGTGACAAATTATTATACAAAATTAAAAAAAAACATCGATTATTAAGACAAAATTCTTATAAAATTAATTAATCTCATAATAAATGTTCAAAATGTCCACCGAAAACATCAATACAGCACCGCAGTCGATCTTCAAATTCTCGACTAACATTTCTTAACATTACTACATTGATACTCTGGAATGCTTCCGTATTCTATTCTTCACATCATCTTGTGTGGTTGGTGGTATTTGATGCACACCGTTTTTCGTATAACCCCACTTGAAGGAGTCAATTTTACTTAACTCTGGTGAACGAGCTGACCATGCAATGGGTCCTCCTCTTCCCACATATTTTCCAGGAAAATGGGTATTAAGATGATTGTGAATTAATCTAGTGTGATGTACCGGAGCTCCATCGTGTAACAACCACATTTTTTGACGAATGTTAAGAGGAACGTTTTCCAACAGTAACGGTAAATGATTTTCTAAAAAGTCCAAATAAACCTGACCATTCACTGTTCCATCTGAAAAATGTGGTCCAACTACGTGATATCCAACTATACCACCCCAAACATTCAAAGACCGCCTAGTTTGACTATGAGTTGCTATAAGATGGGGATTACTTGTCGAATAATAATGGAAACTGTGTCTATTCACAGTTCCATTTTTATGAAACATGGCTTCGTCTCAAAAGAGGACAAAAGCAGAGAAATCCGCCTGATTGTGGATTTGTTGTTGAGCCCATTAACAAAAAGCAACCCTTCTGGGATAGTCATCAAGTAACTCGTGATGCAATTGCATATGGTATGGATGCATCTTATTTTTACGCAGTATTCTTCGGACGGACCTTTCACTAATATCATGCTGACGCGAGAGTTCTCATGTATTAGCATGTGGATTATGCGCAACTTCAAGCATCACGTTAAATTCATTTTCCTCGTTAAGTACAAGTGTAGTCCCTTCCTTTTCTTCATAAACTACTGAAACTACGATTAAAACGATCTACTAACCTTTCCAACGTTATTTTCTCGGGTTGTCTTCGTGCGGGATATCTCTCTTTGTAATTTGTTTGTGCTAATCTGTCTGTTAATTCCTCAACAGGAAAGTTAATTTCAAACAGTATTTAAGTGTTTACAAATTAATAAACACTACACAATCTCAGAGAAGTTTGTTAAATGACAAGCTACTAATTATTACTGAATAATATCTACCTGTCATTGGTTCACGGCTAACTTGCGACAACAGAAATTGTTAACAAAATCTCTTTCTGTTATTAAACTTAGAATATAATTTATATGTCACATGGTACATTTTTGATTACTTTCATTGGTTAAAATAAAAAAATAAAATCGGTGATAATTTTATCACTGCATGTTGACAGTCACATGATTTTAATGAATGAAATAGTTTACTGTCAAAGCTTCAAAGAAATAAATTATTGTATTGATTGTCTTGCAACTGTAATATTTGCTATCAAAGTGACAGATTGTTTAAAATTGTAAACTTTAAAAAATATATTTTCTATTAATGTTCATTATATTCTCTTACCAAATATAACACGTGTTATTATTAATAATCGATGATACCACTTGTTAAAACCTGTGGAAGATTGAACCAGTGGTTCACACTCGTTCAATTTACATCGGTTTTAACTCGAGCTATCACCGATGATAACCATAACACTAGTTATATTATCCCCGAAAATACCTCAGAAATTAACAATATTAGCTTAATAAAAATGAAAGAACATAAAGTGTATTTTCACTTTTTAAAATAAAATACAAAATCATGTGTTCGAGTTTTGGATGACTCTTTATTCAATTGGTTCAATAATAAAGAAATAGCACTTTCTCGTAACACTGTACCAATGGCAAAAAAGCTATGCGTGGAAAAAATTATTGTTAGGTTGTTCTGCCTAGGGTACACAGGACGTTAAAATGAGAACGATTTTCGTGTACAATTGACCATAATTTTTGAAATACCCTGTGTAACGTAATGAAACCTTATATTGGAGGTATGGGAGAGATGAGCTTAATCTAAATTTCAAATAGTATATGAGCTGTCCCATTTAAAAAAAAAGTATGTTTGGTTCACCCTGGTAAAATGGAACACCCTGTAAATACGATAATAATTTTATAATGTGAAGTTTGAAGTTGCCTATAATTTTTGTTAATAACTTTTTTTGATATCTCCTTTAATAACGGATATATCGTACTTCGACGCACTAATTCCGCACCCTGTATATAGGTTCCGATATATTCCATCACAGGGTACTTGTAGTAAGCAAATTTGAGCACAAATTTTGTTGTGCATATTAACTACATAATACATAAACTATTATAAATTTGTTCACTATCTCTAAATCTATGTAGGAAATAAAAATACATTAACACTGCCTTTGGGGAGAAGGGCGATAAGCAGCTCTGCTCCGATTCTACATAATTTTTTTAATAAATCAAATAAATATTGTATACGTAAATAAATCACGTTAATTGTGTTATAATCATCGTTAGAATTCTGAAGTTATACAGTTTTATCAAGAAAAAATGTCCAGGCAAAATTTTAATCATGAAACTTTAGCCGATTAATCGCATTTAAGTATCAATTTGAAAAGTAATTCTATAAATCAAGAATTTTCCGTTAAGTATCTGTTAGAAAGCACATCAATATTAGTTTATAAACCTGCTTGTTTACGACACCCAATAAATATTTAATAGTTTTCTTGTATTTGAGTGAGTGGTAAAACTGATTAAATAACATGATTAAACTTCCTATCGAAGTATCCATGAAATAATTAAAGTTTTTGATCTATTTATCTTTTAATGTCACCGATTGGCTTAGTCATGAACAGCATTAATCAAATGACATTTACTTACTGCGGTGAAGCTTGGTTCAAAAGTATTTACATTTTTATTAACAGAATTTCAGCTTCAGACTTATAAATATATTAAATCAGTTTTAAAACAGCATCCGATTGAAATAAATCATTCCCACTAAAAATTGAAATAGGGATTTAGAAATCACTCGTCCCAAGTTTCGAAAATTGCCTCTATTTGGTAAAATTTTTTTTGGTAATGTTTTTTACTATAACGAGAGGTAAATTTAGGTAGATGTAGTTCTTTCTTAGAGAAAGTTATACCTAAAAATATACTCAGAGATTTGAATTAACACTTTGCCTTGATTAAGTTGTAATGTAAGTTGTGTTAATTATGATTACAGTATATAAGTAATCGTCAACGCTCTATAGATATAAAATATCAATAGAAATGAAACGAAACAGGCAATGGGTTAATGTCCAATTATAAGGAGGGTATAATCTAGCATATGATCGTATTATAACTCCGCTGGAGATTTTAAAGGAATTAATCGTCAGATATTATAACTGCCTAGATTCATTCATCCTGATGAGCACGAAAAGTGGGATGATTGTGCTTGGTAATGGTGGGTGTACGTGGGAGCAGAGAACAGAGACAGAAGTGGGAAAAAGATGTTGCTCTAAGTGTTAAATAATTTATACTTATCGTCGGTTAATCTATGCGCCTCATCAGTATAGTCATTTATTTCCCTTTTGAACACTTGTTCGTTTTTTGAGTGGCTTTAGCTAAAGACCAAAAGGTTCCACTGCCCAAAGGAGGTGTAACGGAGTTAATTGCATTTACACTGTTCGAACAACTTTTTCGCTCTAATGAAAACAGTTTTGCATGCATCTCTAGCACCAACGTAGTCTGCACAACTCTCGACCATTTGGTATGAAACTTATTTTTTCAAGAAATTAATTGTATCAGCACAAGCAATATTAAACCAGGGTTAGCAACGAGAATGACCCAACGTATGCTTTTTTGGGAATGTCTAACTCCGTACCTATGACTTCAGATACCGAAAGAACAACGTCCGAAAATAAGAACGACTTCAAACAATATTCTAGCCATAGAATGATTGCAAAAAAACCATAAATCACTCCATTCAACGGACTTAAAAAACCACATGGTTCAGTGTTGTGAAAAACAGGGTAACTGGGGACAGCAGAAGTTATTTTTATTAGACAATGGCCAGATAGACCTGGTGAGGAAAGAACCGAAGTTTTATAAACAAGTGAGTGTGATGTAAGAAACAGGTGTAAAAGATGAGGAGTATGGCTAGGTCTATGAGGGAAGCAAACGTTTTTGCACTGTAACTTAGCACTGAAATATCACAAGATGGAAACTGAGACAGACTTTCAAACTAAAGTATACGAAAATGTATTGAACGTTATTGTCATTGGGACAAACACAACAGGAGAATTTCACAAATTTAGCACCAGAATGCTTGAACCAAATCACGTCGAATTTTTATTCTCTTTTCGCAAGTGATTTTATCCTTGAGATACACACTTCCCTTTTGTGTGGAAAGTTATGGTAAAGATTGTATTGGGCAAATTTCAAGTCGGATGAATCGGAGTTTTCAGACTAGATTTGTATTTCAGACAGAAACGAAATCTCAAGTGTTGGTGAAATCATGTTACAGGCATGACACTCACTAGAATATCTCCTGTAAAGGCAAAGTGCATGGTACCGATATAGCTCAGTGGTAAGGTCACCATTCTTACTGAACAATCTGAAAGTGTACTCAATAAAATCAGTGATAAGATGTCACAAAGATTTCACGTGACTTTCTATTTTTAAAACAAACACGTTATCAAAAATTCGACAAACTACCTCATTTATCAAGAGCCCTCGTATCCTGTGCTCGAAGAATCACCTTAATTTTTGGCATAACCTGTAAATAAACGGTTCACTGTTAAAATTTAGTAATTGGCTATGTGAACTCACATCTGTAAATTTTTCATTAAAATCTTGAGCTTGATTACTTTAAAATGCTAATAAGTTTCATAACCTAAAACTGTATATATTGGCCAAAAATATCTCCTGAAGCTTCTGTTAAAGATTCTCCTTAGAAATATAATGATCTTATACAGAAATTTCAACTTAATCGTCCCGATAACTTAAAATTTATCTTTAGTTTGGTTCCAAAACGGTTCTTACTTTATGTGCTCCGTTGACGAACTCCATCCAACATTCAGTCAGTTCCAATTATTTAATCTACAAGTTCTAAAGACAACGTTGCAGATTTCTCTAAAACCTTACATTAGCTTTAATCCTTTTGTTTTCTCCATATATTTAAATTCAAAACAATCAATTTACAATGTATGAAATTTTACCACGACGTAATTGTCAATTATTCTTACTAGGTAATAAGGTTAAGAAACTACCAAACATTCATTATTAAATGTCAATTATTTTTCACATCACCCGATAGAATTCACGCAGCATAAACTCCAGTCCGGAGATTTTTATAGTTCAGTCAATCTACTTACACACAAAACACTGGTCCGCTGGGCTTTTCTACCAAACTAGTCGACTATTTAGGACACACACATGAAGGACCGTAAACTCCATTATTTTCAGACTTCTAAGTGCTCCAAACACAACAATAATGACGTAGTAATTTTTTCAAAAATACTCAATTGCGTAGCGCTTTAAATAAAGCTTCGACAAATTTAGGTGTCCACTCATTTCACCTGCCATAACACCTTCCACTACAGCACCAACGCGCCCCGCAGGTCTGTCACCACTCTCAACTGTTGCTCAACTACATGATCTGTATTCTTAAAATGAATAATTACACAGTTATCCTTTTGCCGCTCACATGAAAACATGCATACAAACGAAATCACACATTAACGTTTCATTTCTCATTTATCTCACGCACCAAGTAAGTAACACTGAAAACGATAACCGACCGCATCATTTAAGATTCAGCACATTTAGCTTCATCAAAACAACTATAACCTAATATTTAAATAACAGATTTAGTTGTAGGTTATTATTGTGTGAATAATGAATATCTTGTAGCGCAATAATGCAAATTCAAGAACAAAGTAATCTGCAAGTGATTTATCTTGACTGACAATAATGTTACTATTACTCAAATTAATTACTTTCCTTACTTTGACTTTCCTGGCAATAATTAAAGCTTTAGAATTTATTTACAGGTCTGATATCTAATTACTCGCAAACCTCAAATCTGATCAAATGAATTGGACGTCTAGTGGTAGGTATGTTGTGCCACTAGATGAGGTTAGTGTTGCATCATGTTGGGCAGGTAAAGAATAAAACTACTCAAATTAAAATTAACGAGCTTTGCGCAATGGTGGTTCAGCCCGTTAATATACTATTGTGGGAAATAATCACCAATAAAACCCACTTTATTCATAAATAAGTAATTGAACAAGTATATTAATAAATCAAATAACACAAAAAAAAACAATGAAAGGGTTAAATATATAACAACACTATTAAATCAGGTTAAAGTTCATACAAAATTATAACATCAAGAGAAAAATAAATAAAAAGCGGTTTAGTTACACACAAATACAAAAAAACCATGTAGTCACACCCACAATTGTGATATAATTAATCAGAATAAAAACCGTAATATCAAACATACGGCCTTTTAAAAACCAATCATGCCGGTCTTTAAGTAAATAAGCACATAAAACAATAAGGCAAGTTACGGTACATCTAAAATGCAACAACAGTAAAATTTCACAGGTGATAATAAGGTAAAGGCAAGGACAAAAGGATATAGACAAGGAATTTACACGTACACAATTGTTTAGTGACTACTAAAGCACAAAATACATGCGTAAAATTACAATGAATTACCCACAAAGAGAAATTAGTTCGCAGACAAACAATTTTGCTTAACTCTTATCCGGGCAAGTATTTTTAGTAACGCAACCGGACAGTGTGGGTCCGATGGACCCACCTTCTTTAGATACCTTTTTCATTACTCTCTTGTAATATATATATATATATATATATATATATATATATATATATATATATATATATATATATATATATATAGTACACACAAGGAATGATACTAAATAAATTCCAAGGTAATTACTATTCAACTAAAACTTTTATCTTTGCCAATAACCAAAATTCCAGACTACTTACATTCTTTGAAAATAAAATCCAAATTCTTGAATAAAATACAATTACAAATAGATATTCTAAATTCACCACTAATAGCAAATTACTCATAATCCATAAGTAGGTAATGACTAAAAGACTAACTTGAACATTATCTAACTGCCAAATGACTTAGATTACTTTACAAAATTCCATACTAATTGCATTTTCATAACAATTAGCCCTGAAAACAAAGTAACTCTCAAATCCGCTAATTATTCTGATAAATATGTAATCAATTATGAAAATATTATATACATGAGATGCATCAATTGTAACCACCACGCGAGGGTCCATTGGACTCACATTGCCCGGTTACGTAAGTTTTATATAACAATAATTATTTATTGAAAGGTAGATCAAGTTTCCCACTTTTGACAAAAGGAAAATTTAATTAATATTATTTCCATGGAAACCATACCGGCATTTTGTCAAAAATTAAATAATAATTGAGATATGCCCATTTGTAACACCGCGTGGGTCCGTTGGACCCCAGTTGCCCGGATAAGAGTTAAACAAACTGACACAAAAAAAACTCATTAAACAAAGCTTTACAAAGGTAAGTTGTAAATAAACCATAGAATCGTGATCTAAGTATAAGTTTCAGTGCGTTAGAATAATACAGTGCCCCTTTCTTACACATTCATTATACAACAATAAAAACAATAAAAATAGAATTCGAGGTGTTTAATGGTCATCATTACAATTAGTAATCAAGGATTATCCTGTACCCGTTCTTCAAACCCACCTCTACACAAATATAAATAAACAACAAACAACAATGCTAATTCACACAAATACAAGAATGAGGGAGTCCTGTACAGTCTTTTATTTTAGCAGATTTTAGCTTAATGAGACCGCGTGCGAATGAGATACCTTTGCAAGGCAATGCTCGATTGTTTACACGTTACATAGGCTTATAGAATTATTTGCTGCCTGACTTAATTTATATAAAAGTGCCGACTTACACTTGAATATATATATATATATATATATATATATATATATATATATATATATATATATATATATATATATATATATATATATATTCCTTTAATTGATCACACACACAAATCGTTACCATGCGCGGTTTAACTTCGAAAAGGGTGACTGTTATTTATAGATTAATACTTGAAAAACACATTAAAACAACATCCGAAATAAAAGACAAACTAGCGTTGGCTCATTAAAAAGAAAATGTAACGCAAGAAATATTTTAAAAACAATAATTCGCGATCCGCTACCTACAATCTGGTGCGGTTGTAGCGTAGAAATTGCTGTAACATGTTGCTGTCAAAATTAGTGTAAAAGGAAATCCATTAAACTGGAATCGATATTGCGCAAAGTGAATTAAAATGACAACTAAAGTTACACATCAAGCGGTTTATTCAGATCAACCAACGGAAGCGAGCGTATTCAACGCCTTCTAGCTCTGCGAGAAGATTAACGTTTCCAGAGATCCCAAAGGTATACGGATGGGCCAGTTAAAAAATCACCTTCATTCATTTGGTCGATCAATTTAACCATGTTACGTTTCATGTGCGCAGTTTTCATATTTCTACAACCATAAATATTTCTAAATATTAATTATAGGGTAGTAAACGAACAGCGAGTAATTGAGTATTATTCTAGAAAGTAACGGAGCCTGTGGGTTAAGTACTTTTGTTTTACTTGTACGTTAGATGAACTAATTTTAATTTCTACAGTAAACTCAAGGTATGTTATCAATTATACGTACCCATCAAGGCTCTGTAGTAGAGTTTTATGCCGTGGTACCCAATATTTGTAATAAGAGTTAGTAAAGTGCATAAAGAACCAATTGGTCAATTACTTTAATCAATAAAATGAGTGAAAAGTTCTCCAACAATTCTCTTAAAATAAAGATTAACGGTTAAATTAGCATTCAAGTGAGCGTTACATTGCATATCAAATATTAAATAAAAAAGTTTACATTTCAACCCGGCACAAGGGTGGGGCGGTTTTTTCAGTTATGAGGGGCGAGCACAAACCTGAAGTAGTATAATATTGTGTTTGGCAAAGAACATCTGTGTTATGTTGCACAGTTGAGTGTTCGAACTACTGGGAACATATAAGCAAGCCAGGAAACAGTAATGAAGGAGCATAACGACTATCTACACTCAAAGAAGCTTTGGTACCATTTGTTGTAAATAATGTTACAGTGCAGAGTTATAAAAGCATACAACAAGAAAAGCTAGCATTGGTGAAGGCCGAATGTTATCCAATAGCATTCATGTTTTAAACAAAACATATTCTACAATTTCTTTTTCATAATTATTTATCTCTCTACGCGTTTCAATACAACATGTATAATTGTTAAGAGAAAATATATAAGTAAAATAATAACAAGTAGCTATGGTAACAAATCATTAAGGTAAAACAGCAAAGAATAATTCTATATGTAAAATCTGTTAAACGTGAGTCTATAAGATTAACCTGTTCGTTCATTAAAAGTAGATTTTGTTTGTGATCATAAATTTCGATAATTCCAAAACATCTATTTTGTCCCTTTTATTACAAGAATGAAAAGATTTAATGCTGTTTTGTGAAGGCATAAAGTAATTGAGTACTATTAAATGTTTGGCATACTTTGATTTGTTTGTGTATTTATTTGGTGTGAGTTCTCTGTTAACTGGATACATGTTTTTGATAGAGAATTTGTACTCTTCGTTTTTAACTAAAGTGTCCATTATACATTATACTCGTATTTGAAATTTCACCATTTGCTTGTGCACTTTGTTTTATAGTTAATATTTATTTATTGAAATTCATTTGGTTTAATGGTAAGGACATTGTTCCATGCACTAATGATCTATATGCAGCCAGATTATGTATCCTACAGTGATGTAAATCGTTTGCAACTGTAATGTTTCTATGTGTAGGTTTTCTGAATATGGAAATCTTAAACTTGTTCTGTTTATTAATAGTCATGTTTAAATCGATAAAATTAATGGCTCTATTTTATTTTTGCTCTAGTGTAAATTTTATATGAGGGTGTAAATTGTCAATATTAATGAAAACCAGTAGAATCCGATGAACTATAAAAACATGCTAAAATATCATCAACATAGCGAACCCAAAATACAATCTTTTATTTATTTTAAATAACACAGAGATCAAATAGGTGAGTTAATTCTATTCTTGTAACTAATTCTACATCATTCTTAAATAAAAAATTATTTAATAAACATACATTCTTAAGGGGGTATTTTGAGAAAACATTAATAATAGCAAAACTTGAAAATATATTGTGTAATGGTAATTTTACATTTTGCAGTTTATTAACTAGTTCTAAAGGATTTAAATAGAATATTTCGATTTTTACTTTAAACTACTGGTTTAATTGGCGTATTTGGCTTGTATATTTTATAAGACCTTACAATTGTGGTGCTTGTGGGTTCTTATATAGAATTTGTTTTCTTTAAATCTGTAAAGCAGATATTACAGTTTTGTAATCTTTGTCTCACATCTTTCTGTTGTAGGATCTCTTTTTACAACTCCAACATTTTTTTAAATAATAAAATCAGTAAATTTATGCATGCAACTAACGTTTAACATAATTACTAAAGTGTTACCTTTATTTGCTTTAACAGAAATTACATTATTTTTGTTAATTCGATTCTTAACTGATTTCAGTGAATCATTATGGGATTTGTTTTAAGTTTTGTTCTTTTTCAACGAAAACCCTTTAAGTAAATTAGCAATTGTGAATTTGGCATAATTATTGTGATCATTGGTAATCCCAATGTTGAGAAACATATGAATGTTGTGGTGTTATAGTGCTGTCGAGTACATGTATTGTTTCGATTTATCGACCCCCATCAGGTGACAAATATTTTTTATCATCAATTAGAAGTTGTTTTAGATTTTATAAGTTTTAAGTTTTCTAGCATTTTCATTTCTGGTGATTATAACATTAACATATTGTCCAACTCAAAACAAAATTGGTTATTATCAATGTTTTCTGTGTACAATATTAGACGGTTATTTAATGTGCCGATACAAGTTACCGCAATTTGTGAAAAATGTGTTGATCATATATTTAGGAATTTCTGTAGTACAATTCTAAATAAATCATTAAATTTAAATATAGGTTCTTCCAATCATCATGCGCAGGTCATTTCAGTTGCAGACAAATTCTTAAAGAAAACTTATTTAAAAATGCATCATTATAGACGTATCTACAGTATAAACAATATTGATAAATTTTTGTCAAATTTAAGAACCAACTAGTCCGACGTTTAGCAATCGTCAAATAAAACTGAAAAGTTACATGATATGTTGAAACTGACTTCACAATTTAGCTCTCCGACTACAAAATATTGTTTTACAAAATAAAACAGATGGATGGATTACTGTAGACATTAAAATCTCTTATATTGTGAAACGTCAGTTACATCTTCTTTGTAAATCATTTTTTATAACATATTACAGTGGATATTCTAAAATCTTCAAAAAGGTCGTTTTATGTGCAAGAAAACATACATGAATCAAAAATCAAAAACTTATAATAATTTAACATTAGACAAGTTGCTTTGGTGTATGTGAATCCTTGCGATATTGCAAGCTGACATTAAATTAATACAAGTAATTTGACAGTAAACTCATTACGTTTAGAATCACTTCGACATACACAAGGAAAAAAATTGCATCGATTGGAGCTTGTAGCTCGATAGCTCATTTGGTTAGAGCGTTAGTCTAGCAAAGTAGATGTCGTAGGTAAACTAGAGGTAAACTTTTTATTTATATTTTTAAAAATATTCTGGACTATACAGGGTGTTCCAAAAAGGCAAGGTAAGGCAAAGTAGGTATTTTTTTATTAGAACACATTGTATACCATTCGATTTTTGTATTCTACGCGCAATTATAAAACTTATAGCGCCGATCTATATCAGACTTAGATGTGCATCGAATAAAAATAGTTTCATCCCTATAGGGTGTTACATAATTACAGGACCGGACTCAGCTTTGTTTTGTTAAATGGAATCCTATATTTATTTAATTTTATTATTATTTGTCTTGTTGAATGCTAAAAAACGGTACTTCGTTTTAAAATTTATTTTGTAGCGTTGCCAAGTTAGAGCATTTTTTCTTTAAAAGAGTGAAAATTTATACCTTTACTTAAATTTTTCTGAAGACTTTAATATTAACAGTAGAACTGTAAGATTTGGCAGACGAGTAAACAAGACCTATACTGGGTGTTTACATAATATGGTCAATTTTTGCAAATTTTAAATGACCATAACTTTTGTTTTTTAAATGGAACACCCTGTATTTTATCATGTCATCGAGTTCTGTTTTTAATTCTCCTACTTTTTTATTAAGCATGTAATATACCTAACGTTACGCGTTCTCGAAGTATTTAAGATTTGTTGCAAAATTAGTGACAATTGCAACACACTGGACTGTCTATACAAAAGTAATAAAGCAAACAAAAGAATTTGTATTTGAAAAATCGTAAATTATTGAGAAAATTATAATAAGTTATAACTAAATCAAATGCTCGATATGTCCACCATTTTCTTGCAAACGGGTGTGAATTCTCCTCAAAAAAGAATCTTCAACATTTCGCGGCATATTTTGGTTAACCATTTGAAATGCATTCCGTATTCTAATTTTCATATCTTCTTTGGTGGTAGGAGATTCTTGGTATACTAAGCTTTTAATATAACCCCACAGGAAAAAATCTAATTTTGTCAGATCAGGAGTCCGAGCTGGCCATCCTACTGTCCCTCCTCTCCCGATCCATTTATTGGGAAACGTTCTGTCTAGATGTTCTCTAACAATGCGACTATAGTGGGGAGACGCACCATCCTGATGAAACCACATCCTTTGACATATGTCTAACGGTAATTCTTCAGGGAGCGGAGGTAACTTATTTTGGAGAAATTCAAGATAGGTTTGACTATTAATGTTTCTTTCAAAAATGTAAGGTCCAATTATATGGTTCCCCACATACTCAAAGACCAGCGATGCTGATGATCGATTCTTCTAATAGCGTGGGGATTTGTATTGTCATAATAATGGAAATTATGCCTGTTCACAAAACCATTTTTGTGAAAGGTTGCTTCGTCGGTCATCAAAATGTGTTTAAAGGAATCATTGTCCTGTCCTAATCGTTCCAGTGCCCACTGGGAGAATTCCAAGCGTCCTTGAAAATCATTGGCATTCAGCTCTTGGACCAGTTGAAAATGGTATGGATGAAATTTATTTTTTCGAATAATCTTGGAAACACTAGTTTGACTAATACCTAAATCAGCACTGAGGTTTCTTGTGTTAACGTTTGGATTTTCCACTACACTGGTTAGTACCACAAATACGTTTTCTTCGTTTATAACCCTTTTTTCTCGTTATTTCGTATTATACATGTCTTGTTCTTTCAAATCTTTCTTTGAGTTTTTGAAATATCCTTGGATCAGGATGCCTGCGCTCAGGAAATCGTTGTTGATAAATTCTGGAAGCAAGAAATGATTTTCTTTCACCTTTGCCCAAAGCGTAGACCATGCCAATACATTCATCTTGTGAAAATTTCATTTTTCACACTAAACTGAGGAACTAGTAAATGGCGTTTAAGCCAAACGTCAGGAATCAGGAAGCGCAGGCCTACTGGATGCCCTTTTTACACTTATTGCCATATTATAAAATTACGATTTTAAAAACTCGAATAAGAAGTAAACCTTTGTCCATTAGTGTTTATTGGACCATATTGTCAACAAGACATTTACGATTTGTAAATATTCAATCCAAAAGTCATGATTACTTTATTAATTTTGCAACAAATCTTAAATATTTCGAGAACGTTAACGTTAGTTATATAACATGCTTAATAAAAAGTAAGAAAATTAAAAACAGAACACGATGGCATGATAAAATACAGGGTGTTCTATTTAAAAACCAAAGATTATGGTCATTTCAAATTTGCAAAAATTGACCATACTATGTAAACACCCAGTATAGGTCTTGTTTACTCGTCTGCCAAATCTTACAGTTCCACTGTTAATATTAAAGTCTTCAAAACAATTTAAGTAAAGGTATAAATTTTCACTTATTTAAAGAAAAAATGCCTAACTTGGCAACGCCATAAAATAAATTTAAAACGAAGTACCGTTTTTAGCATTCAACAAGACAAATAATAATAAAATTAAATAAATATAGGGTTCCATTTAACAAAACAAAGCTAAGCCGGTCCTGCAATTATGGAACACCCAATAGGAATGAAACTATTTTATTCAATGCACATCTAAGTCTGACATAGATCGGTGCTATAATATTTTTTTATTTTTAATAATTAAGCCAGGATCTTCGGACGGCGCACTAATGATATATATATATATATATATATATATATATATATATATATATATATATATATATATATATATATATATATATATATATATATATATATATAAGGTATATCTGAAAATCTGCGCAATTTTTTTTCAAGTTTTTGTCATATTTGACACCTTATTAAAGTTGCTTGTTATCACACCTATGCCATACGGATAAATGTAGCATTATATTGCAAGTAGAGGTCTGTGGAGAGTTCTTATCTTTCTAACCCGTTCTAACTAATCAAGTTTTTTTTTGGTTTACTAGTCAATTTGTTGACTTATTGTGCGAACTTGGTATCAGCATTTTGTGCGTTGCTAATACCTAATGCCTAGACGTAAATTAACATCTGACGAAGCAAATGGAGTAATTGGTTTGCTACAGGGTGGTCAACGACAAAGTGATGTAGTATTTTTCTTCAAGTTAGTCAAAGTGTAATTTCTATACTTTTTAACCGTTGCATGAAACTGGGTTTGTTCAAGAAAGACCTGAAAGAAAGAATTGGGCGCCCATCAATAATTACCCCTGCTGTAGACCGATATCTCACCATTTTGCACGCCGAGAACGTGTCAATTGGACAGAAGAGTGGAAGTTGGTACTGTTCACTGATGAATCGAAATATTGTCGTTTTTCGGATAGTCGTCGAACGCGTGTCTGAACACAACCTTTGGTGCCAAGACATCGGCGATCAGTACAAAAAGTTCACGCTTTAAGAGGAGGCACTGTTTGTGTATGGGGAGGCATTTATTATGATGACCGTAGCGACCCGCTGGTTATTCCGGGAAACATGGTTTCCTTTTTTTGGACGATAACGCTCGTCCACACCGATCCATGGCAGTTATGGATGCAATTGGATCTAATGGAATTCCTCATTTAGCTTTACCTGCTCTATCGCCTGATTTAAATCTGATAGAGGATGCTTGGGATCAGTTGCAGAGAGCTTTTGATCATCATAAACCCCAACCATAAACAATGGAACAATTGAGAAATTAGCTTCCACTAGCAACAGATTCCGCAAGAAAACTTTAATAATCTCATAACCAGCATGCAAAGACGTTGCCTAGCTGCCACTGAAACCCACGGATGACATACTCGCTATTGCTGAAAGGGAAATTTGTGTTCATTTTCTTAGTTCTTTGATTAATTTTAAATTAAGTTATTGGCCACTTTCACCTAATTTTCAGTTTTTCTTGTCTTTTCGTTAAAAAAATTTTTTTTTAATTTATAAACTTTTTTTATAATAAAAAACAGGTGTTGAAAAACTATATAGCTTACAATCTTCTTTGAAACAAAATTTTTTTCTTTTAAAAAACCCAATTTTCCATAATATCCCTAAGTTATGTGGAGCAGTTCACATATATACAGTGTGGTGATAAAGTAAGGAACAAAATTTATAATTGTATTATGTAATGTTTCCAAGCAAAACGCTCGAGCTGGTAAATTTTACTTTTTAATTAGCCACCTTATGACATAAAAATTTTACATATGACGTCATGTATTTTTGCACAATGTCGTCATCATTAGTTTTTTCTATGACAACCCCGATTTTCTTTGCTGCTTTTTATTAGGTGGCCCAACTACTTAAATTATGGTGTAAAAAATTGGTACCTTAGATTTGTCTCTGTAAGTTCGACCTTGAGTAAACAAAGAAACCCGATTATATGTGTTACTTGAAGCAGAAGAAAATCCTCACTATTCTACTAGGCAGCAAGACCTAAATAACAACGTAGATCATTATTTTGTCGTGCAGTTATTCAAGAAACAGAGATGTCATCCTTACAAAGTTCAATTGATTCACGAATTAAACGAAGATGATCCACACCGCCGCATGCAGTTTTGGAAGAACTAATGTTACGCTGCGCTGAACATCTCAATTCTTTAAACAATATGCTATTTTCAGATGAAGCCACTTTTTGCATAAATGGGACATTACATCGTCACAATTGTAGGTATTGGACAAGAAAAATCTGCACTGGACTCAAAACTCTCACAGTCAACGCCAAAGAAAATTAAATGTTTAGATTGGAATAATCGGGCGTCGTTTAATGAGACCCTCCTTTTGAAGGAACCTTAAGCAGCACGTTATTTGGACTTTTGCAGGTTGATTTAGTGCCAACTCTGACAGCAACGTTTCCAAATTATCACGAAGCAGATGTACCCCATCAGGATAGGTAGTTTCAACATGATGGGCGCCTCCTCACTTGCATATATATATATATATATATATATATATATATATATATATATATATATATATATATATATATATATATATATATATATTTCTTTACAAAACTTTTGCTTGCTTTAAAACCCCAAAAACTCTCATCAGATTTTAACTTACCCTTTTCATAGTCTAATTATTACATTTTGTTTATGAAAAATATATTGTAAATTTTTAGTTTTAAAAAAGTTAATTTTTTTTTTTTATGAACAGGCTAAATAAGGCCTATCGTGCTAAAGCACTCAGAAACACTTAGGAGGATGGATAGAGGATAATGAATACATAAAATAACACTTGAACAGATTATCATAAATCATTCAATTAATTCCACACAACTTTCTACGCACAACTCTAGTCTTTTTCGCAGTTCATTGGAGGTATTTCTAATTTCTTCAATTGATAATGATCTCACAGCGTCCCTTATGCAAATTTTTAATTCTTCGACATTGTTAGGTAGATCAGTAAACAATTTGTTTCAAACGTCCCCATAAATAAAAATCGGAAATTGTTAAGTCAGGGCTCCTTTGAGGCCATAACATTGGATCATTTCTTCGGATCCAGTTATTTCCAAATTGTTGGTAAACCAGATTACAATAATACTTGCATAATGAGCAGGACATCCATCTTGTTGAAAATACAGGAAACGTAGAAAATTGATCGGTAAATTATGTAATTTTGCAGCATGTCTACATAATTGTGCTGATTAACGTTATTCTCAAGAAAAACGGTGGAGAATTAATTGAATGATTTGCGGTTTTCTGTTCAAGTGTTATTTTATGTATTTATTTAACAATAATTGTAAATTCAACCGGCTAAGGTAACTGCCGTTTAAAATTAAAAATTTACAGTACATTTCTGATAAACAAAATGTAATAACCAGACTATACAAAGGGCAAGTTAAAATCTGATGACTGTTTTGGGGGTTTTAAAGTAAGTAAAAGTTTTTGTAAATAATGTTTTTTTTCGAGAAATGAGAAATAAAAAAGTGTTTCCTCTTGTAAACTCAATCGGGGACACAAGATGTATATATATATATATATATATATATATATATATATATATATATATATATATATATATATATATATATATATATATATATATATATATATATATACGTAATATTGGTCTTTCGGTTTCGCGGCTGCTGTATGTACTGCTGGTTTCTCGGGTGTTGATCCGTGTAGCTCTTCTGGTATTCAAAAGACCGTTTGTTGCAAAACGACGTTTCGGCAAAGTCTCATTTGCCATCCTCAGGTTTTACTACTTTCACTACTTTCACTGATTTCACTGTTTGCTGTTTTGGAAAACATCATTAATCCGTAGACAACTAAAATCCACAACCCCTAAAACAGAATCAACAAAAGAAGTGAAAACAAGGAAGCAATCAGCGAAATCAGTGAAAGCAGTGCAAGCAGCGAAAGCAGTTAGTGAATGCAATAGGGCGCATAAGCAACATGCATGTAAAATACGGTTTTTGAAATAATTTGAATTTTATTCCAAAAATCGAATTTACAGGTATAACTTTATTATGTACCACCTTGTGTTTTCTACGGAAAACTTTTATATAAGAACCAATGAAAGGCCGGGCTTAAAACTATATTCTGAAGTACAAATATTAGACATAAATGCTACAGCCTGCGAAACTTGAAATGCGAGAATATCACTTTACTCAAACAGAACACATTGTATATTTTTTCTTTGTGTTAAAGAGAATCAAAATCCACACAATTCCTCATACCTATATCTCACTGTTATGGAGTTATTTCTTTTTCTGTATTATTCAATATTTCAATAGCTGTTTTCATTTTGATAGCCCTTTAGGTGTGTGAGAGTTTTTGAAGGACTTCAGGAGTAATGTGCGTTTTTGCAAATTATCGTTATCACGTCTGTATCACTTTTGACGAATGAAACAAAAATATTCGTAAATTTGACGTTTTAAAAACATCAATTGTCTTACTGGTAGTGTGAAAGAAGCTTTTAGCAACTTTTTAAAAGCCAATTCTCTTTGCCGTTCACAAAAAATGCCACGTTTAACTGAACGGGAAAAAATAGAAATTTGAATGATGGTTGGATATGATGATAAGCTAAGAACACATGAGGAAACGTGAATTATTCAACCCAGAACATACTAATAGACCGCCTATTGGAAGATCCACAGTAAGTAAATTAGTTGCCAAATTTACTGAAACGGGATCCGTCCATGAACTGCCTCTGCAAGGTCGACCTTGAGTAAGCGAAGAAACCCGATTAGATGTGTTACTTGAAGCGGAAGAAAATCCTCACTATTGTACAAGGCAGCTAGCCCTAAATAACAACGTAGACCACTCTTTTGTCGTGAAGTTGTTTAAGAAAGAGAAATATCATCCTTACAAAGTTCAATTGATTCACGAATTAAACGAGGATAATCCAGACCGCCGCATGCAGTTTTGCGAAGAACTAATGTTACGCCGCGATGAAGATCCCAATTTCTTAAATATGCTATTTTCAGATGAAGCCACTGTTTGCATAAATGTCACAATTGCAGGTATTGGACAAGAAAAAATCTCCATTGACTCAAGACTCCCACAGTCAACGACAAAGAAAATTAAATGTTTGGAAAGGAGTAATCGGACGTCGTTGAATGAGACCTTACTTTTTTTAAGGAAATCTTACAGCAGCACGTTAGTTGGACTTTTTGCAGTTTGATTTAGTGCCAGCTCTGACAGCAATGTTTCCAGATTATCACGAATCAGATGTACCCCATCAGGATAGTTGGTTCTCCTCACTTTGGAATCAACGCCCGTCAATATCTTGACGCTACATTTCCTGGAAGATGGATAGGACGTCGAGGAGCAATTAAGTGGCCACCGCGTTCCCCAGACTTGACTCCCTTGGATTTTTCTCTGTGGGGTTATTTAAAATCAAAGGTTTATTTTAATAGGCCAAATAATTTAGACGAGCTACGGTAAAGAATTTGCGCTAAAGTGGAGCGCATTACTCGTGAAGTCCTTGAGCGAAGTGTACAGAGTGTTTACACTCGTATCGGTCAGTGCCAAATGGTTGACGGAGTGCAATTCGATCATTTGCGATACATTTCGTTTGTTTTTGAAGTTTAATTATGATTTTCTTCCATTAAAGTTACATTTTCGACGTCATTGTGCAAAAATACATGACGTCATAAGTAAAATTTTTATATCATAACGTGGCTAACTCAAAAGTAAAATTGACCTGTCCGACCGTTTGGCTTGGAAACATTAAATTGCGCGATTATGAATTTTGTTCCTTACTTTATCACCACACTGTATATATATATATATATATATATATATATATATATATATATATATATATATATATATATATATATATATATATATATATATATATATATTTCATATATAAATACGGTTTTTGAAATAATTTGAATTTTATTCCAAAAATCGAATTTACAGGTATAACTTTATTATGTACCACCTTGTGTTTTCTACGGAAAACTTTTATATAAGAACCAATGAAAGGCCGGGCTTAAAACTATATTCTGAAGGACAAATATTATACATAAATGCTACAGCCTGTGCAAAACATATGTTCTAACCTGCGAAACTTGAAATGCGAGAATATCACTTTACTCAAACAGAACACATTGTATATTTTTTCTTTGTGTTAAAGAGAATCAAAATCCACACAATTCCTCATACCTATATCTCACTGTTATGGAGTTATTTCTTTTTTTCTGTATTATTCAATATTTCAATAGCTGTTGTTTCATTTTGATAGCCATTTAGGGGTGTGAAAGTTTTGTGTGCTTAATAGTAAAATGATAGATTACTCTAAAAAGTGAATTAATCGATATGGTTTATGTGTTATAAGCGGCCCAAAAAAATTGTTTTCTGGCTCAAAGGTTATACAGAATAAAATATCCTGCTCGACGTCAACCCATTTGTCTTACTTTTGAAGATTTCATTGAGAGATTCGATTTTACTGGCAGTGTTGATTATGTAAAACGCAAAGTGATGAATGGAAATACCAGTAACCAAGAAAAAGAACTTGCGACTCTGTTTCATATCGAAGGAAATATAATGCGAAACGTCACAATCAACTGTCAATCGGACCATATTGAATTACACCCGGAATGGTGACCTCGAAAGACGAGTAAACTATTGCGAGTGGATTACTGCTCAACTTGGGATTAATCCAAACTTTCCATCTTATTTTTTCTGACATGGCTACGTTTAGAAGCAAAGGTGCTTTAAATGGTCATAATATGCACTATTTATTATACATTAAACAAAATATAGCATTATTAGAAGAGGATGATGATTTACAGCAAACTGTAAATATTGATGCGTGTATATACCACCGCCGGTCGACGAACTTACGGATGAAGAAGAAATTGATCATGGTATAAGTGAAAATGAAAACGTTTTACCGGACATAGCTGGAACATATGAGATTCATGCAACTTCAAATTCCAAGAAGGTGAACACTACTACTAAAACGGCTAGTAAAAGTAAAGTTAAAAAATTCCCAAGTGGAAAATCTCCATACGAAGTTTTTGTTTATATTTTAGTGATGATGTTTGGAAAAATTGTTGACTTCTCAAACAAATATGCACAGGATCATAATCGGCACTCCTTTCGGCTAAATATAACAAATCTGAAACGCTTTTGTGGTATATTGATCTTTTCTGGGTACCATACGTTGCCAGCTACAAATATGTACTGGTTGAAACACGAAGGAAGGGTATACCTCTGGTAAGAAACTGTATGAGCAGAAATAAATTTGATTTCTTCAAACGAAATATACACCTATCAGATAATGACCAATTAGATAAAGGAGACAAATTCTCGAAACTCAGACCTATATTTGATGTAATAAATGAGAAAAATATGCAGTTTGGGATTTTTTCTCATAATTTATCGATAGATGAGGAAATGGTACCCTATTTTGGTCGACATAGTTTTAAAATGTTTATAAAAGGTAAACCGGTACGCTTCGGTTCATTCCCAACCCTTTCACCAAACTCCTACTTTCGTACGTGACTGATCGATCAGTTCGGGTCAAAGTGGGGAAAACCTACTCAGATCCTTTCCAACCTACAGCAGGCGTACTGCAAGGTTCTACCTTAGCCCCGATCCTCTACACTATCTTCGCTTCCGATATTCCCGAAGTCAGCCAACCCGGAGTAGTCGTAGCACAGTTCGCAGATGACACCGCCTTATGGACGGTTAATCTGAACAGTGAAACGGCCTCCCTCCTCATATCCAAAACTCTACGTAACTTCTCCAACTGGGCTAACCCGTGGAGAGTCAATCCTACCAAGACCCAAGCAATCCTATTCCCCCATCCTCATTACACCGAAGATAAGTTCCCCAAGCTCCAAAAATGTGTCCCTCACTTTGAATCAAGAAAGACTCCCTCTCCAAGATAAAATCACCTACCTTGGAATTCTTTTCACGAGAACCCTCAATTGGCTCCCTGATGTTCAGAAAACCCTCAATAAGATTAGGAACCGCGCAAACCTACTGGGTGCCTTCCGGTGTAGAATCAGAGGTTGTCACTCCAAAACACTCATGCACACTTATAAAAACCCACATCCGCCCTGTTATGGATTTCCGAGCTCCCATATACACTAACAAAAACTCCAAACACCTTTTCTCTATAGCTTCCTGTGAACGCCGAATTTTCCGACGTATACACCGGTTACCCTTGAGGTACCCTAATGACTTCACCATCCATCACGCCAATATACCACCAATCACCCATAGAATCCAAACCCTTCAGAGAAATTTCACGCACAAAAGAATTTTTGGCGGCACCGTTCCAACCAAAGAGATCCTGACCACTCCTTATAACTACCGATTTCCCTAATTCCCACGAAGGAAACCCAAATTAAAATTTAATCATCCCCCACTATCCTTACTCAACTCCTCGACGACCTCCCCGAGGAGATAAAGAATCCTTGATAACATCCCTTACGCCCTCCCCATCCCCACGTTTATTGGATGACGACCCTAGCAAGATACCGGCTAACGCAGATAAGCTCATCAACCACGCCACACACACCACATATAACACGCACACTTAACCCAGTAGCACTCATTACTCAATTAAAACCAAATCCTTTTTTTTTTTTCCTTTTTTAACCCAAAAATAACCACACCTCATGATTAGGGGGGACGCTTCGATTTTAAATTATAGTCCTTATGTAGCTCAGATGGATACTTATATAAATTTATTCCATATGCTGGAAAACAAACAGATAAGGACGTAAATGACTTAGAATTAGGAGAACAGGTTGTCCTGAACCTTTTGTCCGTTATACAGAATCCATATAAACACTGCGTGTTTTTTGATAACTTTTTTCTTCGCATAAGTTGTTTTGTCTACTGAAGAACAAAGGCTTTTATGCCACGGGTACAATCCGAGCAAACCGAACGTGCAATGATACACTGGAAACAACAAAAAGCCTACAAAAAAGAGGAAGAGTTCATATGATTTTTGTTTTGATGATGAAAATGACATTTTGTTAGTAAAATGGAATGATAATTCTGTTGTCACTATTGCCACAAATAACTGCAGCACTGAACCTTTGATAACTGCTAAACGATATAGCAGAAAAGAAAGAAAGGTGGTCACTATCCCACAACCAAAAGTAATTGGCGATTATAATAGCCACATGGGAGGAGTAGATCTTCATGATAACGGGATCGCCAACTATCGAATTCAAGTAAGAGGCAAGAAATGATGGTGGCCACTTTTTATAAACTTACTAGACAGTGTCATAGTAAATGCTTGGAAAGTATATAATACCGCGAACAAGCAAAAAATGTCACAGATATAGCAGTTACTCCTATGAAAGCAGGTGACACCTGCACTCAAGAAAATTGGGAAGTAGCAGGATCTACTGCGTCAAAAGTTCCTACAAATCCAAGTTATAGACGACCGTCTAAGAACGCATTGCCAGCGGAATTGAGATTCGACAATATTGGTCACGTGATAGAACAGGAAAATAAAGCAAGGAGAAGATGTAGACAGTGTAAGAACAATACAATCTACATGTGTAAAAGGTGTCAGGTACATCTACATATAGACTGCTTCAAAGACTTTCACACACCCTAATCATTTATGTACTCCAGAAATCCCAAGAGTTTCGTATACGCTACATTTTCCTACGGCCGTTACGGCAATATACTTTAATTTTTCTTATTATAACTACTCACTAGGGTGGAGTGAAATCAAATCAAAATTCTAAACGCCTATATGCGGAAAAGTTGTCTATTGTTAAACCTAAATAAAGTACAAAATTTCAGCTGAATCGGATTAACCCTTGGCTGCCCCATAAATTTAAAATTTAGGTATTTTACAGGATTTGGCGGAAAACTTTCCTCTGCGCACGTCCGAAATCTGATTTCTACCAACATTGTACCCTCTTCCGACGCACGCACTCAATGACTCAATTGAATCGACCTTAGTCGTTGAATCAGTTTAGCTGCGTTATGCCTTTGAGTTAGACGTCTTTCAGTTAAGCGTTCCACTCATTCTAGATTGTTGTATTTGTTTCATACATTTTATTCGTGTTCTTAGTGCCTCCAAAAATGCCTCGAACGCGGTCAGACTATTTGTGCCCCGTGTTTGGTGTTCCTGCAGAATTTAAAGACAATGTGCTACCGACATATGCGGACTTTATGAGATATTATTTGTATGTACGACAATAACTTTTAACTGTGAATAAACAAGAGCCTGGTTTGACAGATGTGTGTTCGCGTTCGTTACTAATAAAGGATCTGAAATGTTTGTGGGAAACAAGTTCAGTTAGTTCTGTAACGGACCAACAAATATTACATAAGATAAAAGAGTACTATCAAAAATATCGTAATATTAAAAGCGTGCAAAAAAGACGGAAAATTAAGCTCTTCGGAAAAATTGTTTCATTTAGAAAATAAGCAGAAAACACTCTTCGATATTTCGTTATGTAAATGTAAAGACTTCTTGATCTGTAAATACAAAACTAAAGTTCCTGTAGCGGAAAGAGCTTTTTTAACAGACCAAAGAACATCACGAAAAATGCTCATTGGAGGTATTGATATTAAAGCAACAAAAATGCTGCATAAGAGGTTGCAATGTAAAGACGAAAACACAGAAAGAAGACAAAAGTTCCACTTGCAAGTTAGTAAGGACAAAATAGACAATGCAGCTTGTAGACACTTCAATATCATCTAATGAATGCGATGAAGATACGGAACATGCAACGGATGAAAAGACTATTAATCGAGATTCTGCTTCAACTTCACAAATGAGAACTGAGATTCCAAATGTAGCACAGGCTTGCGACAGAACTGGTGTTTCTGAGAGAGCAGCAGCAATTCTTATAAATGCGGCCTTGAAAGATATGGGAATAATTAATAAGGACAATTGTTCGAAAATAGTAGATCGAAGCAAAATCCGAAGGGAAAGAATAAAAACACGTAGAAATCTGAAAAGGAAAGTTGAAGAAGGTTACTCTTCATCGGAATATGGAATTTACTTCGATGGTCGAAAATATAAGACCTTAACTTTGATTAAAGGATCTGAAAGAGTAGCTAGAAGAACCATAACGGAAGAGCATGTTGTTATAATTTCAGAACCAGGATCCACTTATCTTGGGCATGTAACTCCAACATCAGGCAGCTCCCATTCTACTAAAACAAGTATCTTAACTTTTTGGAGCCAAATGTTAATATTTCAAAGATGAAAGCTACTGGTTGTGATGGAACAGTGGTTAATACGGGTTCTAAAAATGGTATCATAAAACAACTTGAAATTTTGTGGGTCATTCCTTACAATGGTTTATGTTTGTTGCACCCAAATGAATTACCGTTCCGTCATCTATTACAACATTTGGATGGAAAAACAACCGGGCCTAAAGGCTACTCTGGAGAAATTGGAAAAATGTTTGAATGTTGCGAGTTAATGCCTGTAGTAAACTTTGAAAACATAGAAGTAACTTTGCCTGACGTTTCGGTGGAAGAACTAAGTACAGACCAACGGTATCTGTATGGAATTTGCAGTGGAATATCCAAGGGTATTATTTCATTAAGCTTGTCAAAAAAAGGAACCTGGAAAGATGAGTCATGCCAGGTGGTTAACGACGGCAAATAGAATTTTGAGACTATATGTCTCAACTGAATTTCCATCGACTAATTTGAAAGTTATTATATATGTTATTAGAGTATACGCATTTGCATGGTTGGATATTAAAACGAAGTCATCGTGTCCATATGGAATTAAACATTTATTTACTATAATTAGGAAATCTCGATTTCTCTCCGAAGACTTAAAGGCCATAATTGATCGAACTCTGCAAAGAAATGAATATTTTGCGCACCCAGAAAATATATTGTTAGCAATGTTGGCTGATGATCGGAAGCATGTGAGAGAATTGGGTCTTCGTCGAATTTTGAAATGCAGACAAATGAAAGCAAAGGAAAATATTAGGGAATTTAAGATTCCTACATTAAATTTTGAAGCAGACGACTACATAGACTTAATTGACTGGCAATCAATTTCACTTACAGAACCACCGCTTACGGTTTCCATTTCTGATAATGATCTTAATGCAATGATCTTAGATGTACCTGACCAAATACGTATTTCCCTGTCATTCCCAAGCAGTAGAACGAAATGTAAAATTGGTTACCGAAGCATCAGCTGCAGTATGTGGCAACGAAGCACGAGATGGATTTATAAGATCTAGAATAACATCGAGGGACGCATTACCTAAATTTGACACAAAAAGAGAATATTTTAAGGTATTATAAGCTATTTTTGTAATACATTTTTAAATACAAGGGTGGGAGGGTGGAGGAACTCGATATGCAGCCACCTCCACGTGGTGAGTTCTGGGATGTTTTTATATAGAAAACAAGCGAGGAGCTGCATAAGAAATTCGCAAATATTATTTTTTTTTACAGATTTCTGTGCCAAATGGGCAGCCAAAAATTTACTCCTAGGAATCTCAAATTTTACGGAGATGTACTACATAATTTGTATTACTTTTTACGCGTATAGGCTAATAAATTAAAACCACTTTTTTTGGCAGGAGTTGGTTAAAAAATTGTCAAATAATAACATTTTTTTACAAATTTCATTACCAAATGGGCTGCAGAAGATAGCTTCCTAGAAAGCTCAAATTTTGCAGATATGATAACACTTACATTTAACAACTTTTCCATACATAGGCTATTAAATTGAAGAAAAAAAATTTTTTTCATGTCTTTTCACTCCACCATACTACTTACGTATATGTATTTTTGCATAGAATAAAGAATTACACCTTGAAAATGCTGTATTTACTACTGATGGGAATTAATGGGTTAAAGTACGTGTATATAACATAAGTTTTAATACATTTCCGTTAATTTTGCCATTTTAGTAAGCTTTTAATCATGCCTTAAAAAAACTTTACTGAAAAAGTTTATATAACGGAAAATAGATAAATGTAGAAACTAAATGCAAAGCATGATAAAAACACTTTGCTCTTCGAAACGCGCACAATTTTTTTTACAATACAATCACACATTTAGTTTATTATTAGCTAAGACGAACTTTTACACCAAAGTGTATCTGTGTAGTAATTAGCTGTTGCAGAATTATTTTAAGGATAGGCGACTTTGTCTTTTTAATACTAATGACAAGAAAAAGCGAGAAAGTTACTTTTTAAAGGAAATGTGTGGAAAGCGAAATTATTATTTTGATGAAATTTAGAAATGTAATCGAAAAAGTGAGGTGTAATAGTTAACCGCTTTAATTTTAAATTTAATTCGTAAATCAGAAATCATTAAAGGAATCGTTCTCGGGTTATTAACTATACTATTAAATTGATTGCGTGGGGATCGGGTAGTTTTAGACATTGACATAAAACGTGGTATTACGAAAATCCTGAGGTTAGTCCTTGGTGTTTATTAGATCTGGAGTATCGTACATCTGAGCTAGGTACGTGTCAATGTCGATACCGTGGCTTTAAGTAAATTAGCAGAAATTACTAACGATTAACTTATAAATGGATGCGTAAAAAAATGTACGTATAACCGTAAACCTTCATAAAACTGAAAATATTGTTCATTACTGTCTTTGTGCTATATATGACACAGTTAATTTAAAATTATTACCACATATTTCAACGAATACATTAATCATTTTACCCCCTGCTTAGTATAGCTCCCCGGGGCGTATGTTTTATATTGTAGATTATATTATGTAATTGATGGGAATTTCAATTATCTAGTTTTTGTTAATAAATTTTAATACCCGTGACGTTTGATTTATTAGGTATCGACATTAACGCGGATATTTTTCATTATTTACTTTAATAACGTATAAAAATTCGTTGGAAAAATCAGACGCTAGCAAAAAAACAAAATTCTAATTTATAAAATTTTTATAGGGCAGATTTCCATTATAAGGGTAGAGAAATTGGGTACAATAACCACTTATCGAACTTCAGGGAGTCGTGGTTATTCTCAATTTGTAGTATTCTGGAAGAGCCAATTCTTTGGAGATGACCCTTTCGGTTCCTATTCTAACAAGCGTTATGAAACGGTTAAATTTGTTGTACCTTGAATTTTACTCTTTTCAGCTTTTACGAGATAAAAACAAGAAAAGTAATTTTATCAAAATGAAATTTTCTTCGTCATTCTCGCGGATAAGAGCAAAGAAATGAACTAATCATTCTCTTTGAGCGATGTTCAGCTGACTTTCTTAATTACCTGCAAGATACACGAGGGAATACACACCATACTACAAACCCTTACCACCCATTAAATCCCCATTTGAGAGCAAGGGACTTCGATTCAGTGACTTCGATAACTACTCTTGGGTTCAACTAGAGTTGGAATGTTACAGTTATATTAAACTTATAATTGCTGCCGCGAATTGAAGACATATTTCCTACTTGATTGCTTTCAGTATTGTTTGGTTTTGTTCACTTCAGGCATTCGCCAGAGAGAATTTCCTATTTCACAATACATTTATACAAACGAATTCTTGTCGTTCACATTTAAATTACCTTAAGACTGTTACTTTTTATCGCTACAATAAATCTGGAATTACGTCTCTTGAAGTATTTCAATAAAGTTCAAGCCGATTTTCTTATAAAACTTTTAAGAAAATTAGGGAATGATCTTTATATATTCAAGTAAGTAATCTAGGATTCACAAGGTTTCGCATTATTTGCTAAAATTTATTAGAAAAGGTAAAAGCTAACATTTTCTCAACGATTGAACGAATTCTGTTGGGTAGATAAATACTGGCATTATGTTATTCAAAGTACTATTTTTCCTTTTTATAGATATTGATGCTTATATAGAACAGCTGATACTTAAAGAATACTGTGAGTAGAGTATGTATCTTGCACAATACTAATAGTCATACAAGCGCCAATCTATAATTTTCCGTAAAAACTGAAATGGGCACGACGAAGTCGCCGAAATTGGATAATCAGGATACATCTAACCAAAAATTTTAAAAGTACGCAGACGGAGTCTATTAATTCTCCATTGTACCCATTGTATTACACTAAAGTGTTGCATTGAGCTAGTTGAACCTATGGCAACACAATTTTCTAAGCATTCCAAAGGTGACGGGTTCAATCCTCGTCACCATCTACCTTATATGGGGTTTTTAATCCCACCATGCATACACACGTGGTCGGAAATGCGGAAGTTATTGCTTCTTTTTAAGGATTTGGAATTTTCTCAACAACAAGTCCGTATTTCTTAACAAATAATTCATATTTGGGAAGATACGGAAATTTCCTGACACCAAATGTTTGATTCCGACTGGAAATTTACCTGTTTACCAGAGGTTACCAAATTTGAGGCAGAATGAAGATTTAATATTTTCACAGACATTTAGAATTTATTTACACAGCCTGTTTGAGAAGTGGAAGTGGTAAAATTCCGCTAAAACTTGTAACAATCCATTTTGAGTTGTATTAAAGTATACCGTAATTTAGGTATTTCGTTCATTCAGTTGTAAATACAAGAAAAAATTTTAATTATTTTTGCATTATAGCTATGAGGTAGGCAACTTAATTTGCATTTTGGTTAAGTGCATATCTTCTTAAGGGTTTATACTCGCACTTTAAATTATTCTGCTCATATTTTTTGCGGACCGGATCCAATTTCAAAGCGTCCATTTTTTTTCATTTCCTGATGAATGTTCTGCTGTTAGGAAGCTTTTTTTGGTTTCCACCTAAATTTTGTGAAAGTGCCATTGATTTAATGGTAAGATATATTTTAACGCATTATACAGAAAATTAAAACATTTGCTCTTTTCAGGCACTTTCTTTTATTTTTACTTTGATTTACACTTTTATTACTTTACTTTTCTACTTTAATTACATTTGATCTTACGATTGCAATTTTTGCATAAAAAAATTCAAGAAAATGCAATAAACGGATTATTCCATTTCAGGAAAATAAATTTATTAGAAGGAAAATTCTATTTATGGGTGTGATTTACCACGTAAAGTGTTATTTCGAGATATTGCGCAATATTGATGCCAAGATGACATCACCTTGGTTTGCATTTCCGCATTTATTTCTGTAAGACCAGGGGTTCTCAAGAAGTATTTTATTTAGTGACAGGTATTTATATCAATAATTTAATAATTTAAGGTCATTAAAATTAGTTTTTAAGATATATTCTATACAATCCTAGCTTTAAATATTTAATAAACATAGTTTGTATATTTTTTATTATTTTGCATTTTGATAAAATTTTTAGTGTAGACCTCGGTTTACTTAGTCCGAGCATAATTAAAAAAAACTTGGCGTCCGAGATCTTTTTTATTAGTGTTACATTGCATTTTTGTTATTTATGTTCAATGGAAGTAATCAAGCCTAAATTGTGGTAATTAAGCAAATCAAAAGATTGAACCACCCTACGTTAATTTACCGACTGAATCAAAGGCATTATTCTGGTGAATGGTTCGTATATCTAGTTAGTTTAACGATTTGTTTTGGAGAACGATTGAACTTACTCATTTATACATTTTTATTATACCTTGACCTTCACCATTTTTTTATTATAAACTACTACTTTTCATAAGCTTTAAAACAATCCATCAATAGTCCTTTCATGTTGTTCCGTTTAATCTTACACAGGCTCCAAAATGTTAGAAAACGAACCGTTTATGCTGTATGCATCTTGCCGTTTCCGAACTTCTCCCACCGTTGTTGAGAAAGTCGGTTTCTATGCGGATACCTACTGTTTAGGCAAAACCCCACACAAAAAATTCAACATGGTGAAGTCCGAGGATCTTACTGGAAAAGGTATTGGACCGCCAAGACCAATCCAAACGGGGTATTGTTCAATTAAGAAATCACAAACGGTGTTCGACTAACGGGCAAAAGCTCCATCGTGCTGAAAAATGATATCAGTTTCTTGTACTTCAGTAATACCATCAAGCAGTCACTCTTCGAAGGTCATGCTGAAGTAAATGCAAATAAACCTCTCCGTTTAAATTTTATAATATATATGTGGTGTAATACTAAATAGATGTAAGTAATAATGAAATAAAGAAATAATTTTTCCAAAACACAAATCGTCAAACTGGCTGGAAATACTAAGCATTCACCACAAATAGTGCCTTTGACTCAGTCGGTAAATTCATTTGGGCCCATTCAATAATTTTGGTTTGCTTAATTACCACAATATCTGCTAGCTTACTTCCACTGAATATCAATATAAAAGATTGATGTAATACTAATACAATGATCTCAGGCGCCAAGTTATTTTTTAATAATGTCGAAACAACTAAACCGAGTTTGTTAACAATAAACATTTTATCAAAATGTAAAAAAATAAAGATATACAAATAAGTTTATTAACAGTTAATGTGATATTAAATAAAATATGTCTTAAAACTAATTGTAAAAACCTTACAATACTAAAAAAATCATTACGCAAATACCTTTGTAAAATTTTTGTACACAAATTTTTTAATAACCTCTGGTATCTAAATGTTTACGAAACGGTCAACCAAGGTGATGTCATCATTGCACCATTATTGCGCAATATCTTGAAATAATGTTTTACGTATAAACCACACCCAAAAAAATGGAATTATCCTTATAAATTTTCTTCTTGAAATTTTGAATCCAATATTTATTGCATTATTTTGAAGTTTTGAATGCAAAAATTGCAATCATAAAATGAAAGCGTACGCAACAGTAAAATTAAATGCGTACTTAAGATGTAATTAAATTGTAAATCGAAGTAAAAAAAATGCAGTAAAAAAAAATAAAAAGTACCTGAAAAGAGCAAATGTATTAATTTTTTGTATAACGAGTTACAAGATATTTTACCATTAAATTAGTGGCACTTTCACATAAATTTTAGGGGAAAAACCACAACAAAGCTTCCTGCTGTAATGTGCATCAGGAAGTGAGCAAAATGGATGCTTAGGAAGTAGGATGATGTCAGATGATGATGTATTGTGCAAACGTATTTGAGCAGGAAAATAATTTGAAGAGGGAATATAAACCTTAAGAAAATATGCACTCTGAAGATATGCAAATTAAGTTGCCTCTCTCATATCTATAATCCAATAATTAAAAACTTTTTTCTTATATTTACAACAGAACGAATGAAAGACCTTGAATTAAGGTATATTTCAATACAACTCAAAAAAGGGTTGTTACAATTTCTCTAAAATATGTGTCAATAAAGTCCCTAACCACTCCAGCCCAAACATTTAAACTGAACCGCCTCCGAAAAGGTGTTGCAAGATAAACAGATGGATTTTCCTGGCCGTGATGATGCATATCGTGCAAATTAAAACACCCAAGTGAAAAGGAACTAATTGGTCTACAATATTTTCTTACTTTTTTTCTTGCACCAACAGCTATTGACAAAAGTTCACCCGTGGTAGACGTTAAGATTATTTTTGCGTAAAACATCCAATACATTCGTGTGTGACACACCTGTTTCTCTTCAAACTTGACGTGAACTATTTGTTGGTTCTTGTTCCACCCGGTCTACATCAAAATTCGACCATGATTAAACATATCGTGCAAATTAAAACACGAAGTGAATAGGAACTAATTACCACGATTTTCTTATTGTTTCACCAACAGCTATTGACAAAAGTTCACCCGTGGTAGACGTTAAGATTATTTTTGCGTAAAACATCCAATACATTCGTGTGTGACACCTGTTTCTTTAATTACTGAACTATTGTTGGTTCTTATTCACGGTCTACATCAAAATTCGACCATGTTATTAAACGAACCAATCGCTACGAGTGTTTGGTAGACTCTTGCAAATACACCGCGACTGGATGCGGGATGATCTGGATAGTTCATACGGTACTATACTTCTGCTCTCTGAAAGTCACTATTACACAATCCATAAATGAAACAACCAGGTGACATATTGATTCGTCGCACTTATAATTATATATATATATATATATATATACTGTATACTTGCTTTATTAAACACTAAATATTCGTCAAAAATTAAATTTTTTTTATTATTCATATTTGGCAGTCTCTAGTAAGCAGCGTACGCAAGTTTACAATCAGAAGCAAACAATTTATCTTAGGAAATTTCTTCATCTTTCGAAAAATGTATTGTTACTAAAATACGGGCTGGTTATTGAGAAACTTAATTTTAAAGAAGTAAAGTTCCAAATCCTTAAAAAAGCAAACATTTCCATATCTACGACCAGAATCAAGATAAAATAGGCCTCCAGTTGAGTGTTTTGTTATAAATTCGGCTTACCCTCACCTAGTTTACCACTATTTAAAATTTCTGCTAAATTTAATTTTCTTAGCTATTGTTTTTCGTAAATTCAATATCAGGTCTAATCTTAATGCTATTCACCAACATCTTGAACAATTACAACCTGATATATTGTTTATCTATCTGAAACACAAGTCTCCTCTGAAAGCTCCGAGTCTACCCGACTTGCAATTTCCTCAATACCATCTTCACTCTAACTTTCGATATAAAGGAGGCGTATGTGCGTACATCAAGGACAGAATTGCTTGCAAGAGGGTTTCTTCCTTAGAAAATTTTGACGTGATTTGGTTTAAACATTCTGGTCCTAATTTTGTGAAATTCTACTGTTGCATTTATAGGTCTCCTAATGACAGCAACTTTCAAGACTTCTTCGATTACCTTAGTATGAAAGTTGACTATCTCCTGTCTCAGTTTCCATCTTGCGATATCTCATTTGTAGGCGATTTCAATGTTCATAACTCTAATTGGCTTCAATTTTCATCTACTACAAATCCCGCTGGTCATAGTGCAGAAACATTTGCTATTTCATGTGATCTCACACAAATGATTTCTGAACCCACAAGAATCCCTGATAACCCTAACCATACTCCACATCTTCTAGATCTCTTTCTTACATCAAACCCTCTTGTTTATAAAACTTCCGTTCTTTCGCCTTTAGGTCTTTCCGACCATTGTCTAATAAAAATCATTTCTACTGTACCTAATTCCACTGTTGTTCGCAAAACCGATAGAACCTTGTGGTGTTTTAAGTCAGCTCGATGGAGTGATTTACGGGATTTCTTTGCAACCTTTCCATGGCGTGAATATTGTTTTAAGTCGTCCTCTTCTTCGGACATCGCTCTTTCAGTATCTGAAGTCATCCTCATGGGAATGGAGTTATACATTCCGAAAAACAGTACCGTATAGGTCATTCACGTTCCCAACCCTGGTTCAATAAGGCTTGTTCTGATGCAATATCTTTAAAAATAAATATTACATTAAATGGAAATCTAATAAATCGGTTGACAGTCATGTAGAATACGTTGGTGCTAGAAATATCTGCAAAAGTGTCATCACTAAAACTAAAAAGTTGTTCGAACAACGAAAATGCAATGAACTAGCTACATCTCCTTTAGGCAGTCGTAAATTTTGGTCTTTAGCAAAAGCCATTAGTAAAAACTTTCGAACATCTTCATTTCCCCCCCTGACATCTATTGACGGATCGGTAGTTGCTGATTCTGTAGACAAAGCCAACGTTTTTGTGGATTTGTTTGCATCAAACTCGTGTCTCAATGATTCTGGAAAAGATGTGCCCCTAGTCAACTCTTCTTCATACGTTATGAAACCAATTCATTTTCGGTACAAGCTCTTGGAATCGATCATCAGTAGGCTTGATCTCAATAAGGCGACTGGCCCAGACGGTATCCCAGCTATTGTCTTAAAGAAATGTTCCCCCGAACTAGTACCAGTCCTATCTAAGCTCTATACGATCTCTATATCTTCTGGGGAATTCCCTTCATCATGGAAGTTAGCAAATGTTCAACCTATTCCCAAAAAAGGTGATAAGACCGATCCCTCAAATTACAGACCAATTGCCATCACTTCCATTTTGTCTAAAATCATGGAAAAAGCCATCAATCAGCAACTGCTCACGTTCCTTGAAACTAACAAACTCCTTAGTGACCACCAATATGGGTTTAGGCAAAGTCGTTCAACAGGCGATCTTCTTTCATATGTGACCCAAGTTTGGAACAATACAGTAGAGCAGTCCGGTGAAACAGTTGTAGTCGCTTTAGATATCTCAAAGGCATTTGACCAAGTTTGGCATAAGTGTTTACTTGCCACTCGTTTGGGTTAAATGATACGCTCTTCAACTGGGTTTCTATTTTCCTTGATAAAAGACGAATACGTGTCGTAGTTGATGGCTTTTTTCAAAAGAAGTTAGCATTAACGCGGGCGTACCACAGGGATCCGTTATAGCGCCTACACTTTTTCTGCTGTACATAAACGACCTTATTTCTTCAACAACTAACCCCATCCATTGCTTTGCTGACGATAGCACTCTTCACTGTAGTTCATCTCAGTCTACTCATAGTGATAATCCACCTTCTATGTCAAATCAAGAAATTAAAGCTGAAATGGCAAATTCAATCAACAAAGACATTCAACGTATTCTCGAATGGGGAAGCAATAATCTAGTTAAATTTAATGCTAACAAAACTCAGTGTTGCCTTATGTCCGCCAAAAAGATCGATCATTTCCTGTTGTAAGTATGAATGGCTCAGTTCTTAAGTTTTCAGACTCTATTACTCTGTTGGGTATGACTGTATCTTCAAATCTCTCATGGGTTGACCATCTTCTGTCAGCTACCAAAACAGCTGCTCGTAAAATAGGCTTTTGTACAGATCTAAGCAGTACTTTACCTCTCGACAACTCCTTCTGCTGTATAAGGCCCAAATTCGGCCTCATCTGGAATATAATTCTCACCTTTGGGTTAGTGCTCCCCAATACGCTCTCGATATCGTTGATCGTATTCATAGAGGATTAGGCTTATAAAACCCGTCCTTAACTTCTCACATACAGTCCCTTGAGCATAGAAGGATGGTTTCAGTTCTTTCTTTGTATTATCGTTATTACAACGGCTATTGTGCTGGTGAATTACATTCTTTGATACCATCTCCATCGTTCTGTTATCATCATATGCAGTACAAATCTCCACTTGTCGTACCAAACGGGCGCAATCCACATTTTTCTACACGGCTTCTAAACTCTGGAATGATTCCCAGTTTCGTTTTCCTCAACTTATGATATGAGAAAATTTAAGGTAGCTGTTCATAGGCATCTATTGGCAATTCATTATCCTCTATCCATCCTCCTAAGTTTCCTGAGTCTTTAGCACGATAGGCCTTATTTAGCCTGTTCAGGTCCACAATCATAAAAATAAAGGAATGTTCCACCTTTGCATAACGATTTCTCCTTTTTCTTCTGATTGGATCGACGTTTGACATAAAAGGTCCATTGATCGCTTGCCTTAAAGCTTATGAAAGGTACCAGTTGTTATAGTATTTGACCATTTTCACGTCACAAAATAGCTGTGTGAATAAACCCTAAGTGCTCCTTGAAAGAATTAAATTTTCCATATTTTTCAAATTTGGTAGCCTCTGGTAAGCAGCTTGTTGTTGAGAAACTTAAGTTCAAAGCAAAAACCTCCATATCTCCGACCTTGATGTATATACAGACCTCCAATTAAGGTCTTTGCTTAGTATTTGCCATTGTGTAATGCTGTGTGTAATGCTAGTGCTGTGTGAAGTGAATTGTCATTTGTCCTTTGTGGCCTTGGTGCGTTGTGTTGGAATGCGTCGGACCTGTGTCTCCGTCGTGTATCGACCTCATGTGTTTTTGCTTCGTTGGTGCGTGCAGTGGTGTGCGTGTACGTTGTGCGTGTGCGTGTGCGTGTCGTGTCGTGTGCGTGTTGTGCGCTGTCGGTGCGTTGCGTGGGTGCGTGGTGGTCGTGGCGTGTGCGTGTGCGTGCGTTGGTTGTCGTGCGTGTCGCGTGTGCGTTACGTGTTGCGTGTGGTGCGTGTGTGTGCTGTGCGTGTGCGTGCTGTAGTGCGTGTGTGTGCGTGTGTGTGTGTGTGTGTGTGTGTGTGTGTGTGTGTGTGTGGTGTGCGTGTGCGTGCTGCGTCGTGCGTACTGCGTGCGTGTCGTTTGTGCGTGTGTGTGCGTGTGCGTGTGCGTGTTTGCTGGCATGTGCGTACGTGCGTACGTGTATGTGTGCGTGTGTGTGATGTGTGTGTGTGTGTGTGTGTGTGTGTGTGTGTGTGTGTGTGTGTGTGTGTGTGTGTGTGGTGTCTGCGTGCGTGCGTACGTGGTGCGTGTGTGTGTGTGTGTGTGTGTGTGTGTGTGTGTGTGTGTGTGTGTGTGTGTGTGCGTGTCGTGGTGGTGTGCGTGCGTGCGTTGGTTGTGGTGGTGTGTGGTGCGTGCGTGCGTGCGTGCGTGTGAGTGCGTGCGTGCATGCGTGCGTGCGTGCGTGCGTGTGTGTGGTGTGTGTGGTGTGTGTGTGCGTGCGTGCTGTGCGTGCGTTCGTGCGTTCGTTCGTGCGTGCGTGCGTGCCTGCGTGCGTGCTTGCGTGCGTGCGTGCGTGCGTGCGTGCGTGCGTGCGTGCGTGTGTGTGTGGTGTGGATGTATGTTTTGTATCCACGATAACTCCAAAACGAAAATACTTGGAATTTTGATTTTATGGTTGATTTCATTTGGTTTGGAACTGATTACATTTTGGTGAAATCCAGTTGTGGTGAGGGGATTTATTATGGTCAGTATTTGGTTTTATGAAATATTTCCAAACCAACTGCATAAGATATAAATATACCTAGATATATATGGTACTTACATATCGATTAATTATGTTCTATGCAATTTTTGATACACCGTGTAATTTAGCGGCAAAAAATTCCTAAGATATAAGAAAAAGTGTAGATATAATTTTTAAAGGAAATTTAGTTTTACATAACTTTTCTTTATAAAGTTTCCTAATGAACGCAAGGTAGGTCAAAAATATTCAAGCATGAATGCGAATATTTAAACTGTAACACTGATATCTTATAGAAGAGGGCGGCTTTGGAATTTTTTAAATTAACATGTATTTGTGTCTATTAATCTCTATCTATCTCACTTTTAATCGTCGTTCTGACATAGATTATTATTTTTGTTTTTGAAATGTTGCCTGTTTTCTTTATGAACGTATGGAAAAGGTTGCATAGATACCCTAAAGAAATTATAATTAAAATTATTTCATTTTTTTTATTTCAATTTTGTATGTTGAAGGTCGTGTGAGTTCCACACCAGATATTTTCTTTAAAATTTTCTTTCACTACGTTTGAGACATGAGGCGGCGCCATTGGAAAGTTTTCATGGACATTTTGGTCTTATTGATTGATGAAGCTTATTTTGAGTTTCGTTGTATAGATTTAATATTCACTATATTTTTTTAAATCTATGAGTAATGGTCCTTTGTGGTCCAAAAAATGTGTTTCATGGATGAAACTTACTGGAAGGTTAGAAATAATGGAACCAAGTTTCTTCACCAGCAACTGTTGATAAATGGAAGTTAGTACAATTTTCAGTGTACTCCGTAAGGTGTTGCTAAGACAAACCCATCCACAAACACTTTTGATCCTCAGACAAAAGACGAGGAACCCATTGTGCAGAAATACTTCTGTAAACCTGCATCTGTAATATACTGATCCTATACTCACATCAATATTTTGTGATATCTCTCTGATTGAAGTTCGACGATTTTATCTAATCAAATCATCCTCACGCGCTATATGGCTATCTGTTCATACACAATCCACCTGATCACGGCGCATCTTTTGTTCCCTCTTTACTATTTCTAAATTTTTGGCACCATTTCTTTACAGTGAGATAGGCAGTATATGCTTCTTCATTGACTATCTGCATTCACAACAAATGCCATGTCGCAATATTTAAAATGACTTTGAAATATAAATGAAACAGACTGATTTGTGTGGTACAAACATTACTGGCGTGACAAAAGAAACAAAAGAAGAACCGGTGACAGCAAGAATAATACAGAAAAACATGACAGTACTGACAAAGGTGGTAACCTTGACGAATTCAACAAAATAGTAGACGAGAATGAAGTTAGTACTAATAAGGAAAATATGAAGAAAGATGTTTACGACGAGACTGAGAAAAACGTTATTGAGACAGAAAACGTAGGGAAGACACCTGAAGAAACCAGTAAAGATTCTCACCAAAGTAAATGATACAGTACAGAGCATAAAAGTCACGAGGGACTTATAATTATCTATAGTAATATCCTTCTTACTAGGCCGACTTCTTACACCAGATTTAGGCCATAATGTTAACCAAGAATGTCAAAACCTTTCTTAGATATCACTTTTTGACCAGAGGAGTCGACAGCAAAAATTATAAGCAATCAAAGAAAGAAAGACTGCCTTATTTACGTATATTGACCTAACCTAAAACAAGAGAAACATGGGAGACGAGTGAAACGAGAGAGTCGAGACAAATGAGATATATACTACTAAGTAAAGCCACGATCAACAACTTCCATTACTGAAAAGATGCACTAGTTTGGAAATACACCACTAGATGACATCACAATCAAGTCTGCTTTTAAAAATAAGTGTAATCTAATTGGAGGGATTTTTTGTCTGATTTTAAATCAGCTTCTGTCAGCCTTATTCGATTTAATGCAAAAATAAGGACAAGCTTTACGTCTAAGGGTAAGGGCGAAATTAATAATAGCCATTTAACACTTATGACTCATAATTAAATTGTCTACAGTGTTGACAGACAAAAACAAATGATTTGATTGATTAATCGACTTTTTTGATGGTGTCTTATGAGTTAGTATTTATTAGCGATTTTAGTTACGGCTTAAGGTTAGTATTATCAGAACTCAGTATTTTTTGGATTTAGGGTTAGTTTTTGCCAGTTTAAGCTTAATTCATGAATTGGAGTCTGCTTGTGAAGTGAGAGTTGTCCTTGCAAGCTGTGACCTAAACTAAGTCAGCGTTTGGGAATGAAGGTTGTTTTTTGTATAAGTCGTTATTCAAAATACACAAATGTGTGGGGTTAGATAAGCAAATGGTCAAATACCTGGGGACCGAATTCAAATTTCCCTCCGTTCCTCAAACGGAAAGATCTACCCTTACTTTCAACCAAACAAACCTACTAAGTGTAATCTAAGTAGAGTCATGAACAAAGAACATGTACACCACAATTGCATTTTTCCTTTCTCGTAATTAAGCACTTGGGTTTTTTTCCCAGACATGGTAGAAGAAATTGAATTGGGAAAGCTGTTAACTACTTTGTATTAATAATTATTGGAAAGCATTAAGTGATTTATATTGACCGTTTAAAAGTATACTACCAGGTAGAGCCACGATCAGATTCCATTACAAAAAACATGCACTAGTTTAAAAATACATCACTAGATGACGTCACAAACAAACAAGAAATTCCAAAAATAATTAATTTATATTAATGATCTCTGGGAGTCCTTTACATTATTGAGTTATAATCAAGACGTTTAGCATGCATATGATGTAGGTGTAAACAGCTGTTTAACGGGTCAAGGCGTTCTTCCAATACGATTATCGACAAAAGCCCCGCTTAGTGCTCGTTTCTTATTTTAACCTTTATTTTACCGATTTAACTGTAAAACGTGTTTTTATCACTATATGCTCAACTCCCCAATAGTGTACACATTAATTTGAGGGATATTACTCTTATTATGGTTATCTAGTGTTAATGATGAGCGCGGATAAAATAAAACAGAGCCCTACGAGCCTTACGAAATGAAAACGATGTTAGTTTCAAAACGCTTGTGTATTACCAAAATTGCAAATGAAAGTCAGCTTGTTTATTTACCCCCAGGGTATTTGCCCGTTTTCAAAACGAGATGGTACGTTCAAGCTTATTTATAAATTTAGGGCCCTTTCTATCAGAGGTATTTCCAAATTTGAGTGATATTATAATTATTATGGTTGTCTAATGATAATCGTAAGCGTCGTGTGAACTAAACACTTGATTTGGTGTGATATGTGGATGATTTTATTGACCTATCGATTGATTTGTTTAATTACTGTCTTTTGACAAGGGGCTATTTCGAATTTCTCCGCCAAAACAAAATGTGGAAATTTTATTAAGTCTGCATTAAAAACAGAATAATAGCGACTTAGGACATTCAGGCTTGTTTATGAATCTAAGGCCCTCCTTGACCGAGGTGATTCCGCTAAGGCACATCTTGTATGTAAAATATTTTAATTATTATTTTTCCATTTCCAATAACGCCAGTCCCTATTACAGAAAACAGTCAACAGTTGTTAATCTCAAAATAGTACTACATATAATAAATGATTAAAATCCTTGATATTTTTTATTTATAAATTTAATTATGGCTCATAATTAAAGCCAAACTTGTAACAGTGGACTAAGTCCTGGAAATGAGTGTAGACGTCTTATACCTATCTCCCAAGTTACAGCTAGGGCCTCTTATTTCCGATTGCCCCCATAACCATTACAGTGATCTGTATTTAGTTCTAAAATACACAAACAAGTTCAAGCAAAGGGGCCACGACAAGGGTCTAAGAGCCGACAGGAAGCTTGCGAAGATCGATACCTATCTTATAAGTTAGAACTAGGCCCCCTTATTAGGATACAAGTTCAAATTTCTCGCAATAAACAATCAGAATGTAGACTTAAATACAAATTCAAATTTCCCCTCAAGGGAACAGGGCTCGAATCCCCGACAGCAAGTTTCGAAGCCCTATACCTGTCTTATAAGTTAGGATAAGTCCACTTATTAGCATACAAGTTCAAATTTCTCGCAATAATCAATCAGAATGCAGACTTAAATTAAAATTCAAATTTCCCGCCACCGGGCCAGGGGGGAACCTGAAATCGAGTTGTGAAGCCCTATACCGTTATAATTACAGGTATGGGTTTATCCATATGCACCAACATACTTTTTAAAAATGTTTAAGAAGTTGGAGTCTGGGGTTGACTACAAGATACTCAATCTTGAACTCATAGCAGCAAGCTACGTCTAGAGGATAGTTGTGGAGCTGACTGGATTTAAATGCCTATTATCTGAGCGTTTTCAAAAGTGTTTCAAGGCCGAGGACCCGCGTACACATCAATTTAACGAGAGGCTGAAGAGTAGAGATGTCTCAATGTGTTATCTAGGATCAACAGGCAAAACAACCAATTTAATATTCAATTAGAATCTGTATTGCTATGTTATACTGAGACTGCCATGTTGTTGAATATGTAAATATAGTATTACTTATAACAAATTATTAAAAAACCACTCATCTTTTTATTACCGGTAATAACAAGGTGCTTCAGATCAACACCTTGAATTTATTTCTCCCCACAAATTTGACTATGACGTCATACAAAATGGCGGAGTACTTTACTTATGTATTATAATTCAGAAGGTGAAACCCTTATTAGCATACTATTTTAAATTTCCCGTCATGACATGGCCCCCAAAACAAGAATGGCCGACAAACCGCGCCTCTCGACCAAACAGAAGCCAGGGGGTGGAGCATATGGACCAATCAAAAACTAATAGGTGTGACCTACCCTCAAGTCCACCAATCAGAACACTGTATGCGTGCTCATTAGCCAACTCTCCATGGGCTGAGGCCTTAATTAGGGGTGGAAATGTCACGTGACCACCCTCACATCCCTC
The DNA here is from genome assembly GCA_036346205.1 of Vesta saturnalis. Taxonomy (NCBI): domain Eukaryota; kingdom Metazoa; phylum Arthropoda; class Insecta; order Coleoptera; family Lampyridae; genus Vesta; species Vesta saturnalis. The sequence continues at coordinate 3,608,531 of JARFJB010002353.1, read as the reverse complement.
AACCTAAACACTAAGGTGGACTACCAAAAAAACATTAATTAGGGCTAAAAATACCAAGGGTTGAAAATTTCGTCTAGGGGTTGAAAAGGCCCCCGAAAAGAAGCCATAGGGGTGGGAAATGGGCACGAACACGTGGGCGTGATCTCCCCCACCACTGATGGCGTCACATCCTCAGATGCACCCCTTCTACTACTGTACTTCATAGTATTTTTTATTGTAATCAAAATAGAATATCAAAAACACTACACTTTTTTTCTAAAAGATTTCTTAAATGGTCAATTACTGGTGTTGGCAACCTAAGCAAGCTTTATTATTCAATATATTTTCAAAATATTTTCGTTGGGGAAAATATTTTTATTTGTATGTTCTACATGCTGCGTAGCATTTTATAATTCTTTTTTGTCCATTGTTTAAAAAATTACCGTATACATTAAAACTACTCACACGCTACAATAATAATTAAAAAGCTTGAGTGTTGTTTATACAGAAAAATTACAACCGCGTTATTTGTATCTATATATACTTAGCTGAATGCGTTCGTATATTAATAGCTTTACTCTTTCAATCTCGTTTATGTAGCTATTCCATTTCACCATTTTTTATTCGTTTATGCTACGTCAAAAGTAATAATTGAAAACTTGAATTCTTCGATAATGTTAAACGGAAAATTGCACAATTACTAGGGAAATTGCTTGCTTGCTACCGGAAATTAATTAATTGTAACATAATTTCAGTTACTAAAGAAAACACTAATCATTTTATTAGTGAAGTACAGAAAGATCAAAACTAAATTATTGCGACTAAGTTATTATAACTTTGACTCTTTGTTTATTGGTAAAAAGACTCGAGTAAGTGACTAGCGTGAATTTAAATTTGTAATTACAGTAGAGGAAGTGCACGTTGAAGACATACACGCCAAATTAGGTAAAAGTACGTATTTAAATATCCTGAAGCACAAGAATAAAAATTTAATGGCCAATATTTGAACACTTTACGGATATTTAATTATTTCCACGCGCTGAGTAGAGGGCGATGGGCTACAGTAATCGAAAAAGAAACCGGCTGGCCTTAAGAAATGTCCAGTCATTAAGATACTTAGCTTTTGGATATCAAACGGTGTATTTTTTATTAAATTTTTATAAATTTAAACTTTTCGATAACAATATTACAGTTATCTTCTTCAGTAAATAATAATGTATGAAATCTGTAAACATAAATGTAAGCCGGCTACAATATATAACTTGTAAAAATGTAAATCACGTTTCGTGCGAGCTTAAAAAATATTTCCTAATATTTAGGATCACAACACACCTTATGTTAGATACTGCCGAGAAATCTGACAACGTTGTGCGTGACAATTCAATTTTAAAATAATTGGAATTTTGCTGAATAAGAACAATTTTTATTGCCATTTTGGCGGTGAACTCGCATTTTTACTAAGGAACCAGCCATGTTGAGTTGACTTTTCTGTAATTTCTACAAGAGGAAGTTAATTTACAGTGATACGCTGGCTTTTAGTCCTCAAGACTTATTTTCGTTTCGTTTAATACGGATGTAAACGGTTTCTTAGTACATAACTACTTATGGTCTCGTCGTATCAAGAGGTGAGTACCTTTTTATCTCTCTTTTAAACAATCATCATCTCGGTCTTAACAACTAGTTTATGAAATATACTTTTACAATTTAGCATTCAACTCGTATCTAAACATTTGATTCTCTAAGTTTGGGGTTAATATCGTCCTTCTTTGTTTCTTCAAGATGCTGCTGTAACAGATCTTACACCTGTACCTGGGTATCGCTTCTTCCTAACTATAAAATAACTTAGAAATGGTCTCCGATAACCAGCTCGAACATAGATTCCGTCTGTTACTTCACATCGGCTCATTATCCAACTAAAAGAAAACAGGTTTGGGGCTAGTAAGACACTCGGTTAAGTACAACATCCTGGTGAGTTTCTTTTATTGCTATTCCTTAATGACGAAGCTCTCGCTAAATTTTACTTTAGATAACCTTCGAGGTATTTAGGAGTAGCTCGTCCCTATAACGAATTACAATCACAAGTATAGTACTGTTTCCTAAATCGTGAGTTTTACTACATTTAGCTAGAACAGTCTACAGTGTTGTTGATAACGAGGTTATGTACCTGTAATATATTAACTGTTTAAGTAAGATTTTATTGGAAATGGACCTATTCATGCTTACAGAGGTATTCGTTTAGTTACAGTTGCTAATCTAGTTTCAAGTTATGCTATTTTTAAAGGTGTAATAACTTTCCATTTACACAAAAAATGCAGTGTTTTTTAAACAGCTGTAGTACCTACTGCTTTGAAATAGCACCTGCTTACGAGCCGAACTTTGCACTTCGTAATTTAACGGTTGCTATACAGAGTGCTTCACGATATGTGTTACTATTTGTGCTTCTATGCTCTAAGTTGCTTATATAGGCTGACTCTTATAATGTTATGGTTATTTGACGTTAAATGTTTAATGCGTCTCCTATCTGCGTCACTTCCTAGTGGTTAATATATTTGAGCCTTAATTATACGTTTTAACAAACGTTATCATAATAAGAAAGGATTATAACTATCTCGACTCTTGGCCCCATGATCATACATACTTGATTGATGCTTTTGATCTATTGCTTGTAGTGAGAGTAGCGGGCTACCATTTTTAGCTGCTGTCGGGAAGATTCATGCTATATTTTTTTGTCATTACTGTTAACCAAATTGAAATTTTTTTGTGTGCTCAAGAACGCAATGGTAGACATCTGGCTTACATATTTTAGTTATTTTGATAAAGTTTAAATTACGATTCGGTTGAATTAAAACTGAAACGCCAGTTTTAAGTAGAGCGCTTCCTAAAACCCCGGTTTTATGTTTGTTTGATTTTGATTGTTACGTCATTGTTGGGTGTCAAACAGTGCTTAAAAATTTCTTTTGCTCTTAATATGTTAGACTTGGATTCTATACTTGATTTAATTTTTTTTAGGAGTGAGCACTATCCAGAAAGGTAAGAGTGTTACTATTAAAACGTTTGGTTATGCAAATAGTCTTACCGACGCCATATTGAAATTTGACATTTTTGGAAAAACGTCTTCAAGAGTTTATAGCATGCCAAGTGAAGATAAAGATGCGACTATAGTGGAACATATCACGGACGACCCAAGTACTTCGGTAAGAAAAATGTAAGAAAATACTGTATTTCCCAAATCAACTGTGCATCGAGTTCTAAAACAACACCGGTTTCATCCTTACAAACCTCATATTGTACAGGGTTTTAACGGAGATAGTTTTAATAGAAGTATTGTATATGGTGAGAGGTCTATGAAGAAATGCCAAGAAATACAAACGTTTTTAGGAAACACGGTTTACGAATTGCGTAATATTTAATTAGCATAACTATCTCCTTTTAGACCATCGTGAGGGCACCACATGTTAAGCATCGTGGGGACACATGCTAACCATCTCTTGCTCGACTGCTTATTCTCTCTTTTGGTGCTGCAATAGTATCTGTTGCCTACTTACTGTTTGATACTGTAGTCAAGCTCAAGTCCTACAATCAAAACGTACCTTACAACTGCTTGACGTTAATGACTAAATGATATAACTACGTTACATTCACGATTTCATTGGTTTCCTTATTTTTAGGTTTCACTTAAGTTTGCCTAAATCTGGTTTTCGTTGAGTACGATGTTTTATTTTTTCAGTTTTATAGGCAGTGTTCCTATTCGCTCATTCATATCGTCAGTATGCAATACAAATCCCTTGCCGTACCAAACGGGCGCAATCCACGTTCTTCTACACGGCTTCAGAGCTCTGGAAAGATCTCCCTAATTCCTGTTTTCCTCTCACTTATGATATGAACAAATTTAAGGTAGCTGTTCATAGGCGTCTCTTGGCAGTTCAATGTCCCTCTATCCATCCTAAGTGTTTTAGTACGATAAGTCAAATTTAGTCTGTTCAGGAACACAATCATTAAAAAAAAACAGTAATAATAATAATCGCAACACCGTTATAGTTCAGTGCTTCATTATTGCTGCTGTAGTATATGGTATGTTGTCACATATTCATTGGCCCTGATCCCGACCGTCTCACTTCAATACCCATTCTCTTGATCTCCCCAACTGTGTTGTGTTTTACCTGCTGAATTCCACCTTACAACCTTCAGCGTAGAAGTATTGTCTTTGAAATGTTTCCTGTTTGTACTTGCGTCCACTTTCGAGTGGGTCGTAGATTTCTCCGCGGTTATTCTTAGTTACTCTTCACCACTTAAGCCCTGCCGCGGACCAGGGACATTTGATATATTAGTTCATTCGCCTTTTGGGTTGATAACTCTCCTTATTCACAAGAGAGCGCGGTACTTCAGTTCGCACCTCTAGTCTCGTAGATGAGACTGTTGGCAATACAGAAGGTAATCACTTATACCGGTTATCCCTCAGTATAAAAATAATGTTTACAAATCAGAAATCGAGATTCAATGTTTGAATATTGGAGCAATATTGCACGGGATTTTGGCCAATGCCTGGGTGGTGCCCACTCTAAAAGAGAAACTTGCCCACTCTAGAAAATCATGTCTACTAGAAATATGTGGTATTATAAAAATATACCATTTCCCTTCTTTTTATTTTCTTTGTTGTGTTCTTGCAGAAAGGCAAATGACTTTCTGTGGATTTGGCTACATTTTTGATATGTTGTAGATTGTAAGGTTGTAATCAAAGAATACCATAGGCAGAAAGTCGAAAAATAGACAGTTTTTACGCTACACCTCGCCAAAGTTGTGATTTTGACTTCTACAAATTTACGGAGATTTTCGCAAAAAGTAATAACAAGTATAGCAACACGTGCCTTAACATACGTACCTAAAAAGGTATTGTCATTGAAAACGTCGCGTCTTTTAATTAGTTCGAAAATCAAATCGAAATTCGTTTGAGCTGTTTTCCCGTAAAGTGTGATTTTTGAAGAGTCGTAAAATGGAATTTAGAAATCGTTTAGTCTGTTATGTCTGTAATACGCTAACACGGCCAGGGATAATGAATAGAATTGATTGAGATAATAATGGAAGGCCACCACTAGAAGTCAAGGACTTGATCAGAGCTTTCACTAATTGTTTTCGGCTGATCCTTAACGAAATAGCTCTTATTGAAAATGACCCAGTTTGTTTAAGACCAATATTTTGAAACAAACATCAACCCATACTTGTTTGATTTGTAATGGTAATAATAGTGTTCGTAGGATATCAGTATCGTGTAGAGCAAATGTTTTTATTCTTTTAAACATTTACATACCAGAAAATGTACGTTGTGTGCAGCACTTGGATGGCAAGGGTTTTATTTTGGAGCATTTACTTCCAGGACTGCGGTCTTTTAATAGGCCATATGTTATTAAAGGTCAGAAATTACAGGCATCTTTTCAAGAAATCCGACTCATTAGTAAAAAAAAGTGATATGTGAGGACGAAGATAGTTTTAGCGAAGATTTTAAATCCGTAGCCCCCGTTGCAAAAGAACAATTTCGGGAATTGTATACGTTTTGAGATTTAACACCTCGACAAGGTGAACAAAGGTATATGACCAAAAAAACCTCGACGTTTTTATGTAAGAATCAAGTTTTTTAAGGTTATTTTTCACTACCTAAGTTGATAGGGTGTAAGTATGGTCATTGCTACAGTTATGGAATAGATAATGCAAAGATTCGTACCTAGTTATATTGGACTTGAAGCCATTACAAGAAAGGATTACATTACCAACAATGTAACAGAATTTTCCAATCAATTATATAATCCGCAACCCAATGCACCGATAGGAATTACATATATTGACGGGACCTACTGCTATATATCAAAAAGTAATAACTTTTGTGACAATCTTACAACGTGCATAGGAGTCGTCAATTAGTAAAACCGGCTCTCATTGTAGCTCCAGACGGATATATATATATATATATATATATATATATATATATATATATATATATATATATATACTAGCAATCCAAGGTCCGTATTTTTCGGACTCTGAAAATTATGATGCCAAAATGCTGATTAGTGAGTTTAATAGGGGTGACTGTACAATAAGAGCATAGCGCTAGATCGTAGATATCGAGATTCCACGCATCTGCTTGACAATGTGAGTGTTTCAAACAAGATGCCATCTTTTTTTGAGTGGGGCCAAAACCAATTGTCGACTGAAAAAGAAAATGAGTGCCGCATAATAACTAAAACAAGGTGGGTAGGTAGAATCCAGAAACGGTCATTTCAAATCCATATTTAAGTTTCTTGATCAAACAATTACAATATCACATATTGAAAACCTTGACGATTTCTATCGTATTGCTGGAGCGACAAGAAAAAGGTTTCATCCTCACGTTCTTATGTTAGGCGCTAACCAAGATCTGGCTCAGCAGTTACTGGAAAAGAAAAGCCAGGCTAATATTATACAAGCCCGGGTGGAAGTATAAAATCTTCGTACATTGAACGCTCGTTGGGTTCAAATAAATTAGCATGATTTAGGTGATTTCTCTCATCTAACTCTGGATTTTCTTCGAGAGCTCACTTGCATTCAAAATAATTTGCAACAAGATGAAGAAAAATTCCATATAGATTCTCTTAATGATGAACCTGTTTTATAAGAATTAGACAGTTTTCGTGCTTTCGCAATGCGACAAAACATCAATTGTGGATTGCTTACAACCCCACCGCAATTCAAGAAGCCGATGGGAATGTGGAGGATCTAATTCTCGGTTACTACTGTACGTGCAAATCAGGTGCAAGAGCTCTTGGAACATGTGCGCACATTGGTAGTGTTTTGTGGTTTTTGGGGTATGCGCGTTATGAAAATGATGTTCACTATCCAAAATTGACATTGTTGGATAAAATATTGGACGCAGCTAATAGAGCTCAACATGATCCAAACATTGCAAATAATGACAATGCGATGGAATTTGGTACTGATTAGGTTCCGAAATGTGCCCTAGGGCCCATATTGTTGCAATTACTTATGTTGTTTGTCGTTAATAAATAATTTAGTTAAACTCATGCACATCACATTACAAAATAGCACTTTCATGTTCACAACTTTGGCGAGCTGTAGCCCAAAAACTGTCCATTTTTCGACTTTTTGCCTATCGTAGTCTTTGATTAGAACCTTACAATCTACAATATAGCAAGAATTTAGCCAAATCCACAGATAGCCATTTGCCATTTAAATGGTGCGGAGTTCTTTAATGATAGAAAAAACAGGAAACTTATTTTAAAAACAAATTTTAAGTTTATACTTTGAGTTTGATTATACAGAGTCCGTCAGAAAAATGTATATACACTTTAAGGAACGAAAAGTATTACTTATGTGTTTATTTTACATTTAAATACTGATCACACATGTCAATGTTTCAATGGAGATTGCAGCACAGGCCGCTGTAATCTGGCAAAGTTCCTGCAGCGTGCGTGGCTTACGTCGGTAGACCTGATCTTTCACAGTTCCCCACAAGTAAAAGTCTATAGGAGTTATATCTGGTGATCTTGGAGAAAACTCAATGAGCCCTCTTCGTCCAATGCAGTTTCCCTGAAAATTGACATCCAGGAAAGCTCTACGTCTAGATGGTAGTGTGGTGACGCCCCATCCTGTTAGTAGAAGAGCTCTAGATGGTAGTCGACACCACGCACGAACCCCAGGTAGATTGACCACCTTATCGACATGAACATATCGATTTTCAGGTACCCAGTACACGCAATTATGCCGATTCGCTGTTCCATTAAGTTTAAAAACGGTCTCATTAGTCCACACCACCTTCGTCACAAATCGTTGATCTTCAGTTACCATTTGTTGATACCATTCGCAAAATTGCATTCGACGATCAGGATCGTCATCATTAATCGCGTGTAGTAATCGTGGAATATATACTTTCCACTTAGCAGCTTTCAAAATTCGTCATACACTTGCACACTGCCAATCCCCACTTCACTTGCACATTGCGTAGCAGAATTCTGTGGAGAAACAACAAACTTTTTCAACACGAGACCCGACGATTCATGACTTGTAGCTGTACGCCGTCTTCCCAATCTTCGTTTGTGAATATCAGGAATCGTTCCGTGCTTCTCAAACTCCACTGACGCTGCTCTTCAACAGCGTTATCAAACCTGATAAACCACTTCAGAATGCATTTTCGCTGCTCAAATGTAAATCGTCCATCAGCCATTTTCTTTAGTTTCTTTTAATGAAACATCATACTACACATTGTTGCCAAAATCCGATCCAAGTTCGACAAAAAATTACACATATAAAGTGTGTATAAATTTTTCTGACGGACTCTAGTTTTATTTTGTTTAAATATTTTACTTCTACAATAAAGTTTTTTTTTTCACTTTTTAGTGATCACACAAATCAAAATACGTTTGCTCCCCTTAAAACTTCAATTGCCAGCCTGTTTAGAATTATCATTTGTATTTATAAAAGTTTCATATAAACTTCAACGATTAAAAACTTTTCCTCGTCAATAAACGGATTTATTCATTTGCATACACACGTCGCGCTTTGCGTATATCTCTTTTTAATAAAATGTTACTGGGTTTTTTGTATGAGTTATGAAATCCTTTAAGACTTTTAATAACTCACGCCAAAATAATCCATACGGATTTATTAAATACAATACAGTTGAATACGCCGCTAACTTTTAATTTTAAACATTAATAAATGAAACCCCAACTTTTACTCAAACCCACATATTTAAATTAACAAGTTTAAGCGTTGATTTATTGTCATTTTTGGAAGGACTGGTCCTTTCATTATGAACATAGGGCTGAAATTAGCAAAGTGGGAAATGGAATGTTGTCCATTGCAAAAGACATCTTGACAAGGCCCTCATCAAACAAGAACGCAATTAAAATATTGTACAACGCTTCTCGCGTTTTTTATATGAGAGTTTTTAAATGGAAGCTTTAAGCGGAAACATTTATTTTATGCTTAAACTCCTTTTTTGTTTTGCTAAACTGCATAGTACAATTACGCCCACTTACGTTATTTATAGGCAATACCTCTAGTAACGGTGGTTTAACGACATAGTTCGTTGCTTTTATAGGCCCATTTCTTACAAACACAAACATGTTGACACGACAAGAAAAGTGATATTGTCTAATAAGTGAAACCCGAAAGTAAAACTTTTGAATATAAAATTAAACGCTCTTTTAACTTTTTTATTTTCTGAAAAAGTGAAAATATGCTACTTATAATTGGCTGGTATATTGCAGTGTTACTAAATCAAATCTTCCTTTGAAAATTTATTGTAATGTCATAAAGCGAAAAATAATTTCAGCGAAAACTTTTGGAAAAGTCTGCCGCAAACTGAAAAAAGAAAATGACAAAACGTTTGCTGAACTCTTCCGCGTGACACATATGAAATCGAAAAGTTTCTATGCCCTTTTCCTAAGAAAGCGGTAGGAAAAGTTTAAACTGAAAATGTGAAGTAAGCAGCAGATTTCTTGCGTGCATTGCACATCTGGGAGTCATTTTCCACACGCGAATGCCTTACCGAAAAGTTTATAATCTTTTCAAAGCGGTTGAAATGGTTTATTGTTATTTTCTTTCGTTGTTAAAATAATTTTTGAGTTTGATTTAATCGCTATTTCCGAATTTAGATAGAAAATGTAAATAATGGATAAACGTACGTGTATAAAACGTACTCTTTCAGAAGCCCCTTCTGTAGACTTTTAGATGAAATTAAAATGAGGTTTGGTTAGAAATAATCTCATTGTGTAAAATTCTAGGGCTACTGTTAATGACCATCATGTTGGTTAAGCGCGAGTAAATGTAAAGCTATTATAAAGTTTCATTAACATGAAACTATATATTTCACTGTTTGCTGTTGCAACTGACATTTTCTATTACACAGTGACGTCTTAACTACATTATTTAGAATTTGATAGAAAATTTAGCGCCTTATATGCGCATATAATTTTCGTATGTCAGTCAATTTCAATTCAATTTTAAAATTCAACGGTTTGTTTAAAATTGAGAGTATTAACGATATACAGGGTCCTTCATCTTAGCTTCCGTGTTCTACTACATCTAAATGATTTTATTACAAAAAATATTAAAATGGAGCAATAAAATTCTTGCTAGAGGGCATATTTTGAAAATGTTTTCACAAATAGAGGGTGTCTCATAAGTCCATGACAATAAAAACTTGTATATTTTTTAATGGAGCACCTTATATATTATTCCAGATTATTTTCGTCGTTTCGTACATTACCTCAGCAAAAATTCAGCATCTTATACAGAGTGCTTTCAAAGAAATTTCTTTGTCTGAATGGACATATGTTGATTACTCTGTATCTTTCAAGAACAAACGAAATTATTATTTGTAGTATACAGTATGGTCCAAAACGAGAGTCGCAGATTTTTTCAAAATTTTCAAATGGAACGCCTTATATTTTTCATCGGCATTAGCTTATTTGCTACCCTATTAATTTTATTAAGCATTCCCTATACCCAAACGAAGTTCTATACTAACACTTGAGCAAAGCACACGAGCATTGTAAAAGTTTTTCACAGACATTATTTTCGTGCACGCTCCTCGTAGCCGGAAACACTAACATAGAACCGAACTCGAGAACGAATTAATCCTTAATTTCTCATAACAAACCAGATTTTGTGTAGTTTTCACTACACGGATCCGGTTTCCAACATGAGCCAATCACTCAGGGAAGAAGCGCTCACCGCACAAAATTCCGCACTTATGCTCCAAATCACTAAGCAAGGTCAACAAGTCCATCTACAAGAATTGGAAATTAATCAACTCCAAAATGAAATATTCGATTTGAAGTCAACCATTCAAGACCTCACGACCCAATTGAAGTAAATACAAGAAGCCTCCGAAACAGAACCGAACCACACCGCGAAACCCGAAAACCCGCAAAAGAAAAAAAAAAGAAAAAGCGCGACAGTCACGCGAAACCTTACGACCCGATAACGATACCGACACCGTGTCCCGAAGAAGAGGAACGAATCCCCGAAGACGAGATGGAGATTCCTGCTCCCCTCCCGGACGTTGAAGACACCCTCTCCGACGAAGAATTTACTACCGTGTCAAGAAGAGGCGGAACAAAAGGGCAACGGGTCGAAGCGGAAACGCAGAGACCGGGCACGGCGCAAGAAAAATCCGAACGTATCCCGCCTATAGTACTCCACCACCATGGGAAATACACCAGCGCTATAGGGAAGCTGTCTGCCATCAACATCACCCCAAAGGCGAAAAGTACGACAAAAGACAGTGTTAAAATCATAGTTAACTACGCCCACGAATACAGAGCGTCCACAACGGCCCTCGACAACCCGGGAATTCCTTTCAACACCTACTTGTTCGACGCCGCATAACCCCTAGAAGTGGTACTAAAGGGAATTCCACAGGACGACAACATCATACCGACAGTAGAGCACGACCTAACGGCTATGGGCTTCGCCGTACAGAAGATAAACCGGATGCACGCCGGACCCGACCGAAGAAAGACAAGCATGGTCCTGGTCGACCTGAATAGGACAGAAAGAACCAAGGAAATCTTTGACATTAAGACAATCGGATATATTACGTACGCGCAAGTAACTTCAATACAAACGACGAAGACAAAAGAAGAAGACTTCGCTTTGCTTATGCGAATCGTAACGGCACTACGAGCGGAAAATCAACATTAACACCCTCAAACAACCTAAGACAAGCAAAATAGGGAAAGGTATAAAGGGACAGGTTCCACAATACCGGAACAATCTACAAAATCGGATATACCTAAACTCGTCTTTATCCGAAACTACCCGTTATTAATTAAAACTAGACGTAAAAATTGGGTGCAGAATTAAGTACCTAACATCTTTTATATTTGTAATTATACTGATATGTTTCACAGTTTCAGAGATGTTCATCAAAAGCTGTTATTAGACATAGCAAACTTATGAATACTTTATTTTAAAACTATCGTGACATCGTTAACGTATGTATAAATAAAGTTTTTGATATCAATTTATGTTCGATATGTCCTTTGTTGGAAGCACAACTGAGAGCGGTTTTGAAAAGACCTTGCTACTCTTTTTAATATGTCGGGCGTAATACTCTCAAACGCGTTCCTTATTCTTTGTTGCATATTTTCTTGTGCAGTTGGCAGCTCTTGGTAAACGATTTCCTTATCATATCCCCACAAAAGTAAATCCAGCTTAGTTAAATCGGGGGACCGGAGTGTCCAGTTACACAGATCTCCTCTGTCAATCCAACGATTTGGAAAGAATGCAATAAGATGGTCCCTCACGTGAATGGAATAATGGGCGGGGGCTCCATAGTGTTGCAGCCATATTTCATTCCTCACAGTTATCGGAACATTTGCGCATAGGTTTTGCAAATGATTTTGCATGACTCACATAGCTCCATTCAAATGCCTGTTAAAAAATAAGGTCCATTAACATGTTCACCAATAATTCCGCCCCAAACATTTATTGACCAATTGTGTTAATAGTTAACTTGTCTGAAAATCCTAGGATTCTGATCTGAATAGTAGTGGAAGTCATGGCGATTCCTAATCCATTTTTGTGGAATGGGGCTTCATCCGAGAACAAAACCTTATCAAAGAAGTTATAAGTTGTATCAACTTTATGTTCAGCCTAATTGCAAAATACGTTACGTCGCTCTAAATCTATATCAAACAGTTGTTGATGAAACTAGATATGATACGCATGAAACGGTTATCCTTCAAAATCTTTCGAACGCTTCGTTCACTAACACGTATAACAGACCTAATTGCTTATTGACGAAGTGAAGGATTTTCGGTAAGAAACATCATAACTGCATTCAGAAATGTCAGAAATCACTTAAATGAGAATTTTCGCAATCGATGAATCGGCATAGGAAATAATGATTCTGCAAATTGGCCACTTCGCTTACCGGATTTGACGCCTTTTATGGGATGCACTTAAAGAGGTGGTATATTCTAAACGAATAAGAATTTTCGGCGCGAATACAAAATTCAGTAAACATTTCACGATTAGATGCAGGGATGATAGGGTGCAGTTCAATTTCCTCCGTAGAATTAATCTTTGCGTGTGTTATTGATTTTTTATACTATTGCTCTTGCTCTTTGCCAGTTCATTTTTCAATTCTTTTGCTGGTATGTTGCTGCGTAAAGTTGTGTTATTGGTCGGTTTGTGTTTAAATACTCTCCAAACTTCTTGGACCAGTCCTAAGCTTAGATAAAATGTGAAGGAGGACTATGGTGAATGTTAGTACGCAATGAAACATTTAAATTCGTTTATCACAAAAACGGCTGCTCGAAGCGACATCTACAAAGTATACCTTTTTTGAAGAAAAATACCAGGGAATAAGGATTTTTGACTAGAAATTTGATATTCCGAAACAGAAAAAAGTTATATATACAAAGGGCTGCTGATGTCGCCCTCTGAAAGATGCATCAGAGCTATGATCAAATTTGAATTTCTCATCACAGCAAAACCTCTATGTATCAAGTTTAATGCAAATCCTGTTACTATTACTTGACTATTTATATTTCGGAAACTAGGTAAGTTGGGTTAGATCCTCATATTTTAGTCTCAGGAATTTGTCCTAGTATTTTTTACAGACCTTTTAGAGACACCTTGTATAATGTCTTTTTAAGAGCTTTGATATGAAATTCTTTGTAAGATAATACTTAACCTACCTAACCTTCACGCCATTCCCTTGCGGGGTAGGCAAAACAATCATTGCCTCTTATTTATTTTTCGTTCACAATCTTTCTCCATGCTTTCCTATCTCCGCATACCTCCCTAGCTTCCGCAAGATTCATACATAGTCTCTGACATGCCCATTTGTTTTTAAAACTCCTTATCTTTCTTTCCTTTATCATAGATTCTACTACATTCAGCCAAGTTTTACGCGGTCTACCAGGACCAACCTTTCCCCTAACCTCACCTACACATATTTGTTTCGTTAATCTTGCGTTGTGCATTCTCTTAATGTGACCAAACCAACGTAGTATACTACTGTTATATCTATCCATCATCGTCTTTTCCTCTCCACACTCCCTCATTATGCATTCATTTTTATCTTGTTCTTTCTCGTTGTACCACATGCGCTTCTCAGGAATCTCATACTCACGGCATTTATTTTTCTTTCGTGCTTTTTTTGACATACCTATGTCTCACTTCCATACAGTACTGACGGGACGAATATGCTATTATAGATTGCTCGTTTCGCAGCTAGGCTCATATTTTCATTTCTCATTATCGTCCACATACTTCCACATAATTCCAGCATTGACCCTTCGTCGAATCTCGCTCTCAATTATTACCATCTGCAGTAAACATTCTACCGAGATATACCAGCTCGTCCACTTGCTCCACAATTTCATCTTGCAGAGTAAATGCTCTACTCTCTTTCCACCTTCCCGATTGAACACCACAATCTTAGTTTTGTTCACGTCTACCTTTAGGTCCATGCTCTCACAGACTGTATCAAACTTCCTCAGAGCGGTTTGCAGCTCATCAGCACTGTCACTTAACAAGACTGTGTCATTTGCGTACACCAGAAGTCGTACATTTACGTCAACAACCATTACACCATTTGTATCGATAAATGCTTGTCTAAGACATTTATCCATATTACAGGGTGTCCCAACGATAAAAGTAAGTTTATGCTTAACTAGAATTATTTGTGTAAATATTGTATGGACCATGGGGTAGAGGTAAGAAGTGTGCATTTTTAAAATATTGGAAGTTATACAGGGTGTGCCAGAAAAGCAGGACGTGAAAAAGTATGATTTTTTAAATAGAACACCCCGTATTTGATTTTAGTTTTTAATTCTACGTGTCCATACAAACATATTTTGTCATACAAAAGATTGGCTGAAAGTTTTAGTTCTTGAGATATTCGCGTTTAAAGATTATTATGGTCATTTTCGTGGGGTTGATGAATGGGCAATTGTTCCGTTATTTCACAATAAAAAATTGATATTTCGTGTGAAAAATGAGTGATATTATACTAACGTTTAGACCGAGTAGTATTTCTAATTTTCTCAACAGGGTGTTTGTTATAACCATTCAAATTTGAAAATTCTCAAATTAAAAAAACCAGTTTTTTAATTGCACACCTATATATTTTATTATCTATCTTTGATAGTTTTCGAGGAATTTCGATTTTTCTCACTAGCTACGTTACATACGATACTATAACATTGTTGTGGATCGTGGTAGCCATGGAAAACAATTGCGACGAAATAAAACAAACCACCTAAGCGAGAATATTAACAGTTTTTATTAATGAGAAACAGTAATTCAATAATTATTCAACATTGCGTCTTAGTAAATGCTCAAATAGACGGCCTTCTTGCTGAATACACATATTGAGCCTTTTTCTCATGTTCTGTCTCACTTCGGATAACATAAGAGGGTCACTGTGCGACAAGCTTCGTGAATTCTATTTTTCATGTCTTCCTTGTTGTAGGTTTAATAATATACACCCGATCTTTTATGTATCCCCATAGGAAAAATCCACTGGAGTTAAATCGCATGACCTGGGTGGCCATAATATAAAGCCATTACGTCCTATCCATTTCTCCGGGTATTGCTGGTTCTAGAATTCCTTACGTTCCGATAAAAATGTGGAGGTGCACCATCCTGTTGCAACCACATATTTAGTCGTCCTTCTAAATTGATATCCTCAAGTAACACAGGCAATTCTTCACATAAGAAATGCAAATAGCTGCGGCCCGTTAATGGATCATCAAAAATAGGGACCGATAATTTCGTCATTAAGTATACCACACCACACATTTAGTGACCAATGATTTTGGTTTTGAACTTCTCGTAGCCAAAATGGATTATCAATGGCGTAATAGTGCATATTATGCCGATTTACAGCCCATTACTTTTAAACGTCGCCTCATCGGAAAACATTATGGAGCACAAAAGTTGTTATTTAATTGCAGCCGTTGATTAATGATATTGCAGAATTCAATTCGTCTTGCAAAATCCTCTTCTCGCAATTCTTGATGAAGCTCAATGTGATAGGGATGGTACTTATACTTCGAGTTGTTCGATTCACGTTTGATTTGGAGGTATCACATATCGTCGCTAATGTTCTAGAACTCACTTGGGGATTTTCTTGAATATTTAATAATATTTCAAGTTCTTTTCTTCATTACCTGCCTTTTATTAACAACTTTACGTTTGAAGTATTTAACACTACCGCTAGAATCAAATCTATCCATCAAATTTTCCAAGCCAACAGTAGTAGGTATTCGACGTTCAGGATATTTCATTTTGTAAATTCGTTGTGCCAATAAAGGGTTTGTTTTAGCCTCGCCCAACACGTATATCATATCAATTAATTCATTTGTCGAATAATCCATAATTGATACAAGAATTGATAACAAGTTAAATGCGAAAACGACAAATTTAATATGTGTTTATTTTGACAAGTAGGAAACCTTTGTATCTTAGTAACGCAATTATTATTTTCCATGGCTACCAAGATCCATGCAATGCAATGTTATCGAAAATAAAGTAGCTAGTGTGAAAAATCGAAATTACTCGAAAACTATCAAAGATAGATATAGGATATATTTGACAAAATGATAGATTTTTTAATCCCGAATAAAATGAAATAAAAATATATAGGGTGTGCAATTAAAAAAACTGATTTTTTTTTAATTTGAGAATTTTCAAATTTGAATGGTTATAACAAACACCCTGTTGAGAAAATTAGAAATACTACTCGGTCTAAACGTTAGTATAATATCACTCATTTTTACACGAAATATCAATTTTTTTAATTGTGAAATAACGGAACAATTGCCCATTCATCAACCCCACGAAAATGACCATAATAATCATTAAACGCGAATATCTCAAGAACTAAAAACTTTCAGCCAATCTTTTGTATGACAAAATATGTTTGTATGGACACGTAGAATTAAAACTAAAATCAAATACGGGTGTTCTATTTAAAAAATCATACTTTTTCACGTCCTGCTTTTCTGGCACACCCTGTATAACTTCCAATATTTTAAAAAAATGCACACTTCTTACCTCTACCCCATGGTCCATACAATATTTACACAAATAATTTTAGTTAAGCATAAACTTACTTTACTCTATCGTTGGGACACCCTGTACATTGAACAACCACGGCAAGATTATATTTCGTTTTTTCTTAGTGTATCACTTGTTATTTCATTTTAGGTTTTTGCTCACTTTACTATTTTTTCCGCTTAAATGTGTTTTCAAATTTATATAATTTGCCTTTAGTGGAACAGTTATTGGTGTTTAAATATCTTGAGCTATCTGAATCTGCTTACCGCTTGCTTCTGTTAAACCCATTTTGTTTGTTTCAATATGAAACCCTTTTTAACACTCAAGGTTGCTGATTTATTAAATTTTTTGTTGTTTACTCGAATATAACTTTTCGTTTAATACCGCAGGTTTCTAGAGTAAGGCATTTTGTATACCACTAAGGTATTCTTGAATGCATTAACCTTAACAATACATTACAAATCTTAAGTTGCCGAACGTCAAATAATTGAAAATAAATTAGGCTGTTTGAGATACTTCATGATGAAATTTATGACTAATTTATGTAAAAATGATTGTATTCACTTTTCAAGAGTTCCTAACTGTTTTTGAAATATCGTGGTTTGAAGTGTACGTAATGTACTAAAGGGATAAAAAAAATGTGGTTTATTTTAACAAACGCGTAAAGGTAATTCAATCATTAACGCCGCTAAATATCACTACCGTCTTGTACAATGCATAAGTGAATCCTCCTTCGTAGCTCTCGCTCGCAATTGTATTTCTCTATTTTTTTTTGATCTCATAAAACGCTGTATAAATTTTCTGCATCAGTTGCTAGTAGGCTTTCCCATTGAATATGTGGTGTCTTCAAGTGTTCCCACATGAAAAGGTCTAGTGGATTGAGATCCAAAGATCACAGTAGCCAAGCAATGGGATACGACGACTTATCCGTTGTGTTAAATGTTTATAATTGAGGAAATTAATGACACCTCCTCCAGAATAGGCCTGAGCACGATCATGTAGAAGGAACACCGTCGTTTTGGTGTGATGAGGAATGTCCACAAGGAGTAGAGGTAGATCGTTTTCCAAAAAAGCCCGGTACATTTCGCTGTTCAAAGTTCCATCGAAGAAGTGTGGTACGATAACTTCATTAATCCCAATCCAAATATTTACGGAGAATCTTCTCTGGAAATGGGTTTTCAATTGCCCTCATATGTTCGTTGTGGAAATTGTCGGTTAAATCTCTTGTAAATGTAGTTTCGGCACGGAAAGGTTTTTTGAAAGAGTATCCAGGTGATTGCTGCACTTTTCATAGAGACAAACTTTCTGGGGAAGATCCGTGAGGAGAGATTCTTGTACCGGTTGGTAGGGCCGAATTCCCTTCCATTTTCTCGTAAGGTATATTGCACAGCCGTCCTAACTTCTCGTAAGTAGTAATGAGGCACCTTAACACATCTGGCAACACTGCATAGATTTTGACGTCACAAAACCGCCCACGTGGGGATCGGTTTTCCACCTTATTTTTACACGCTTACGTGAGGACGTTTTTCACCCCTATTTTTGCACATCCACGTGAGACCGGATTTTCCACCCTTATTTTTACTCGCTTACGTGTACGACGTATTTTTCATCCCTATTTTTACACAGCGTGTGAGACTGTATTTTCATCCCTTTTTCATCCCTAATTATTTTGCACATCCACGTGTGAGACCGTATTTTCAACCCTAGTTATTTTTACATACACCCATGTGTGGACCGTATTTTCAACCTTTCTTTTTATCCTAATTATGTTTCTCGCTTACGTATAGGACGTGTATTTTCATCCCTTATTTTTAATAAAACTTATGAGACCGATTAAAAGTTGTCACCTAAACATATGGCAACACTGTTTTGGATTTTGACGTCACTTGGTTTTACACGCCCACGTGGGGACGTACATTTCAACCCTGACAGTATTTTCAACCTTTTTGTCTGTATTAAGAACCCTTTTGATGGGAGCCCTAAAGGATAGGCAAATGGATGCGCATGTAGGATCGCATTTTTTACCTATTTTTAAGGGTTAATAAACGGTAGGATGTTTTTTGGTATTAAAAGAAGCTAATCAAGGTAAAGGTAACGTATACGTTGATTTAAATACACTATTAAATTCTATAACGATAACAAACAGTTAATGATATTGCATAATCAGTTAATTACCCTGTTGTCATACAATGTGAATGTACGGTCTAACGACTATTTAAAATATGTTTATTAATATTTAGTAGGGTTCCGTTTTTTGTCAAAAAGAGATTGCATAATTGTTGTTATTAAATTATTAGGTTCCTTTTAATCCCCATCTATAGATCGTGGTCCTCTACCTGTTTGAAAATTCATTTGAATATATTTTAAAATGAAATTGTTTTAAAAATAAAACGTGTAATTAACTAATTGGTTAATCCGCTTACAGCAATAGTAATCATCGAAAATTAAGGAATGTCGCTTTTATTTATTTACCTTTTTTAATACGTATCATTTACATGCAATATATTTTGGTTTTAAATATGAGTCACAATGTGTCGAATCCTTTTGCTTTAATTATCATAATTAAACTAGTTGTCGCTCAAGGTAATTACTACCAAATTAATTCGTACAACAAGAAACAATATCAATTATGTATAACAAAGTATTTTTATAATGCCATTTTTCGCATAGTTTAATGTCCTTGTATGGGTCGTATTTTAGTCTTGGGAGATCGGATTTGGTCTGTTAGACTAGTGGTTGGTCCTGCATCGGAGATTGTATTCTAAACTGCCTCAGTGAAAGTTATCTTTACAAAACACAAACACAACCAAAGCACAAACACAAGAATCACAGAGCACAATCACAAGTACAAGCACAAGCGCAACACAAGTACATTAAACTAAACACCAAAACATACAAGACACAAACACGAAAATGAAACAAATTCAAACACGAAATTCGAAACACAAAACAAACACGATAAAAGAAAATTGCAAACACGAAATAACAAAACAAAACGCAGATACGAAAAACGTACCAAACAAAAATAAACACAAATGCACAAAGTCGAATTCATAACACGAAAATGACAAAATGAAACGAAATTCGAAATAAACGAAAATCAACACGTAAAACAAAACAAAATCGCAAACACGAAAAATAACAACCACAAAGCTCAAAGTACGAAAAACGCAACACGAAAAATCGCAAACACGAAAATGAAAGAAAATTCGATCGAAAATCAAACACGAAAATGAAACGAAAATTCAAACACGAAAATAACAAACACAAACGCAATACAAAAACAAACACGAAAAATCGTAAGACACAATCAATACGAAACGCAAACACGAAAAATAACAAACACAAATGCAGTACAAATTCAAAACGAAAATCGCAAACGAAAAGAAACGAATTCATACGAAAATCGCAAACACGAAACAAAACGAATTCAAACACGAAATTCGTAAAAAATTCACAACACAAAAACGAAACGAAAATTGCAAACACGAAAATAATAAACACACAAACGCGCAATAAAAACAAACACGAAAATCGAAGCACAAAATTAAGTACGAAAACGCAAACACGAAAATAACAAACAAAATGCACAATACAAAATTGCAAACACGAAAATCAAACACGAAAATGAAAACGAAAATTGCATACGAAAATCAAACACGAAAACGAAACGAAAATTGCAAACACGAAAATAACAACACAAATCACGAACAAACACGAAAACGTAAACAAAACAAACAAAAACAACAAAACAAGAAAAAACAAAAAAATAAAAAATAACAAACAAACAAAAAAAACGAAAAAAAAGAACACACAAAGAAAACAAATAAAAAAAAATGAAAAACACAAAATCAAACACAAAACGAAAATCCAAACAACGAAAAAAATAACAAACACAACAAAAACGCAACACGAAACAAACAGAAAATGAAAACAAAATCAACACGAAAAATCGTAAACACAAAATTCAACAAAAACAAACGAAAATCAACACGAAAAACGAAAACAAAGAAACAAAACAAACACAAAATCGAAAAATCGAAACAACGAAAAATCAAACACGAAAATAATGAAACAAAATGCAATACGAAAAATCAACACGAAAACAACACATAAAACAAAAACGAAAATTGCAAACACGAAAAATACAACACATGCATCGAAAACGAAACACGAAAATCGAAACACAAAATGCAAAACAATAAAATCGAACACAAAAAAAAAATACCAACGACAAACGAAAAACGAAAACGAAATCAAATCGAAACGAATACATTGCAATACGAAAATCGTAACACACATCACAACACAAAAAACGATCAAACACGAAAAAAATACGAAATTCTTGAAATTCAACGAAAATGCAACGAAAAATCGTAACATTACACACGAAAACGACATATCGAAAATTAACACACATGATAGAAACAAACATTAACACGAAAAATCGATCACAATTCAAAAACAATCAAAATCAGAACCGAAAATTGATACAACGTCATAAATACATATCACGAAAAATCACACGAAACATTCGAATCGAAATCCATAAATCTAAACATTTGAAAATTTGTCTATTCGAATCGAAAAAAGTGAAATGTAATTAATGCAAATATCGGAAATACGAAAATCGAATATACGAAAACTGAAACGAATTGCAAACACTTGATAATTCGTATACAAATTACAAACATTAAATATCGTAATAGACAAATCGAAACTGTATATACAAATACAATTACGACATTTGCAATGCTATTTATCTTCATCGTTTGTCTTTTGTTATTTCATTAATGTTAATGTTCATCTTGACGATAACAGATGATTCAATCGATTTCAGAAATCGCAAACACATGACATTTCGAATCGAAAATGCATTTACAATGTATATGTTATGTGTTTTATCTAGTATGATGCTGAATTTTTCGTTTACGATATTTGAATAAGTTACTTTCTAAGGCGATTGAATAATTTGATCTTTCCATTGTTAAAGACTAAATAATAATCAGATAAAAGAAAATTTTGTTGACTCAAATCTATTCGATGCTTTGTTTTGTTTCTGTTTTCGTTTTCGTTTTGTGCTTGTTTGATTTGCGATTTCGTGTTTGAATTTCACTTATCGTGTTTGCCATTTTGTGTTTGCGGGATTTTCGATGATTTCGTATTTGCTATATTTTCGCAGACTTCTTGTTTTATAGACAAATCTTGCTGTAATTGTTATGTGTTTGTTTTGTTATTTTCGTGTTTGCATTTTCTGTTTCATTTGTTTTGAATGTTAGAATTTCTGTTGATTGTCATTTGGATTCCAATTTAACATAAATTATCGATTCTTCAAGATATAGTTAATAATTTCGTTTATACTACTTTTGTTCAGATTTCGTTGTTATCTAATGTTTACAGTTTTAGTGTTATTGACGAATTTTCGTAATTTTCAATTTATCAAAGGTTCGATTTTTGACTGATAGAATTAAATCGTATTGTTGCATTTTTGTTAAAAGTTTTATTTTTTCGTGTTTGCGTGTTCATGTTATTCACGTGTTTGATTTTAATAATTCTTGTTCAAATTTTCGATGATTAACGTATCGTTATGTGGTTAACAGCATAATTGATATAACAATTTGTTTTGTTGCAATGTGTGAATAATTGTGTTTACAATACGTGTTCACTGCAATTGTTGCAAGTATTAGATCATATATTCGTGTTTGTTGTATAGATTAATCGTGTTTAACAACGTATAGTTAATTATGACTGTGATTGACTATGGCTTAACATCTAGTGTTGTAAATAGGTAAATCGATTCTTGTGTTGTCTTTAGTTCAGTGTTCAATGTAATGGTTATGTAAACTTAGTGAATAGTCCATCTGGATGTGTCAGTTAATGTAGAAATAAAAGTGTTCCGATGCATGTTAGGATCAACTAGTCTAACAGCAAATCCTGATCTAAAGGATAAAATACGCCAAGATTAAACTAATGCGTAAAAATAGATTATAAAAAATACTTTATACATGATTGACCATTGTCTGTTGTAACGTTAAATTAGTAATTACCGTTGATTACATTATACGATTTCAATATGATAATTAAAGCAAAAGGATTGACACATCTTGACTCGTATTAATAAAACTAAAATATCTAATTGCAATGTAAATGATACGTATTGCAAAAGGTAAATAAATAAACGACATTCCTTAATTCTTCGAGTGCATTCACATTTTGCAAACAGCGGATTACCAATTAGAATTATTAACGTTTTGATTTTAAAACAATTTTCATTTTAATCAACGTAGTATTCTAAATGCAAATTTTACAAACAGGTGAGATCCTACGGTCTATAATGATTAAATAGGAACAATAATCTTAATAACACAATTATGCCTATCTCTTTTGAAAAACGGACCCTACTAAAGTATTAATAAACATATTTTAAATAGTCGGTTGAAAGACCGTACATTCACATTGTATGACAACAGGAGTAATTAATCTGATTATGCACACTATCTATTATTACTGTTTGATTATCCGTTATAGAACTTTAAGGTCTGATATTTAAATCAACTATAGTGACCTTAAATATACGCTTCTATATTAATACGATGAAAACTATCCTACCGTTTATGTAACCCTTAAAATAGGTAAAAATACGATCCTACATTTGCATCCATTTGCCTAAAATCTTTAGGGCTCCCATCAATTTAAGGGTTCTCAATACAACAAATAGGTTGAAAATACTGTCAGGGTTGAAATGTACGTCCCACGTTGGCGTGATAAAACCGGAAGTGACGTCAAAATCAAGGGAACAGTGTTGCCATATGTTTAGGTGACAACTTTAATCGGTCTCATAAGTTTTATTAAAATAAGGGATGAAAATACACGTCCTATACGTAAGCGAGTAAACATAATTAGGGATAAAAAGAAAGGTTGAAAATACGGTGCCACATCATGGGTGTATGTAAAAAAATAATTAGGGTTGAAAATACGGTCTCACACGTGGATGTGCAAAAATAATTAGGGACTGAAAAAGGGATGAAAACTATCTCACACGCGGTGTTGTAAATAGTGGATTGAAAAAATACGTCGTACACGTAAGCGAGTAAAAATAAGGTGGAAAATCGTCTCCACGTGGATGTGCAAACAGATAGTGAAAAAACACGTCACTACACGTAAGCGTGTAAAAATAAGGGTGGAAAACCGATTATCGTGAGGCGGTACTTGTGACGTCAAAATCTATGCAGTGTTGCCAGATGTGTTAAGGTGCCTCATTACTACTCTCGTACTTGTGCGAAGATCCTTTTCAACAAACTCAAGGATTGCTTCTTCATCGTTTCTTCGCAAGTCGGTTTAGGGAACGCACCTGCAAAACGTTTGCTTATCTGAAAGACGGTGGTTTGGTATCGTTGTTGGTATTCCCTAAATGAGTCGGTGGTACTACTGTTGCCTTATCCATACGCTAAATTCATGTCGGCTATTCTTCATCTGAGTAAACTACAGGCATAATTTTAACACAAATGACGCAAACAACTACTAACTGTCGATGATGAAAATTAATGAGCTGACAATCACCAATTTATTCATAGTACCAGTAAGTTGCTAACTATTAAATTCTCTACCACCAATATTATTTATTTACTCTTCAGAATCTATCCGCACGGTCTGATAACTTACCTAGGCGGTCACCCTGCATAATTATATAACACCTATTATGAAAATAAAACTTTCAAGGCTAATATTCGTAATTGAAATACTTATCTTTTTGGGCTAAACTGTATTTAAAAGAAAATTTGCCCACATTTTAAATACACAGATTTTGCCGAAAAACACATTAATTCACATATTTGGAACGTTTCGCTCGATTAATCAAACTCACTGAAATAAATGTTTAGTTTCCATAAGATTAAAGGAATTCTAAAAGGCAAAATATGAATCCATAGGTATAAAATACATCTAAGGGTCGAAAATATTAAACCATATGTTTTTTTTAAATATAAAGCTCTCAATAAATCTCCCTTTTAGTTCCTGTATCGTAAATCAACAAAATAAACCCTCATAAAACATAATATTTACAACTTAAAATTCGGATGGTCACAAAACAATTTTAGGGATAGCAAAATACTTTTTTTTGTCGTAACGTTTAGATAAGCAATTACTATAAGTGCAAATATAAATTTTATAATAAATTAAATTTTCAACTTCCTTTCAGTATTATCTTCTCCTTAAATGTAGATTTAACTATTCATGCACTGCCTAACCAAGTGAAATTTACGGTAGTGTATAAGTGATAACCTTAGACGTTCTATGTAAGGAAAATATAAATCATCCTTTCAGACAACGTCCTTTAACATTTCACAATTTAGAATTTCCCACTATTAATATATAGTGGAGAATAATTAATGTATGAGTATGCCCTGAATGGCACTTCAAAGTTTTTTTTTTAATTTAAGGGATCAGATGCAGTCGTTTCCTTTTTAAATTTAATTGTAAGTGAAATTTAGCTTAATTAAATTTAATCACACCTTAAGTTAGAAAATATCGTCCTATAATTAAAAATGTGGAACTTTTGCTAATTTTTTGTGCGTGACGTGCGTTAGCAATCTCTTTCAAAGAAAAATTAAAGGCATTTTATTCTTTTTATATTTTAATCACGTTTTTAGTATTACCTGTGCCAACTTAATATTATTGCTACACCATTTATAATTACAGTTTTGTGATTCTTATAAATTACTGACCAAATAAATACCAAATCGATCAAACTCTAAAAAGGTTATAAATGCTACAAGCTGTTTTTTTTCAAAACATAATTCTAAAATATCTGGTGTAGAACAACTTACGACCTTCCAATCTACAAAATGGAAATTGAAAGAAATGAAATAATTTTAATCCCATTTTTCTTTACGATAATTGAGGACATTGGTACAATAAGGGTATAAGTCGTTTTACCAAGATTGAGTTATGTATGCGGTTTGAATATAATGTAAATTGACTATCGTTTGGTGGAAGAATGGTATAAGTCAAGCGATTAATAACGGGGTTAACACTACTTTTGACTTATCCCATAGGTCGTCTTTGATTCAAGAAGGGTATAACTCGAAACGACTTATCCTGTTCTTGCACCAATCCATGTGACCTTGTAACGACGGGAGCAGAGCCAACTAGTCGCCCTGAATAGCTCAACGTTTGGTGAGTCAGTTTTACAGTCAGTTTGTTGTTTTCGTACGAGTAGGTTGCTTCGCGGTTTAGATTTTCTCATTAGTGTGTGTAATGTCGGGGAAAGAATCTGATGAATCTGAGCCGTTTCCGGACTCAAGAAGTGAATACGAGATGAACTCAAGTGATACTTCAATGAATTTTACAGGTGGTAGGCATGTATACTCATGCCAGCCGGGGAGGTACACCACCATTACCATGGGCTCCTTAATATTGGGTCTCCAATTTTCTGAGCTCGGTAAGGGCTGCCGGTTACCTTTTCCATCATCCTTAATCTATTCTCATTCTTATTCTTCCTTCTCGCCCTCACTGTCTTCCTATCGGATTAAAAGTCCCAAATTAAAAAATAAGATGGCTGTGGTTTGTAGGGTAATAAATTCCGGACGTAAAATCCTGCCCCATTCAAATGTCCGGGAGGGCAGGGCCCAAGCGACCTCGGTCATCGAAAGTATCAACATTCTGATTCACTACTGCAACATCCGCGGTATCAGGTCTAATCTTTATGCTATTCACCAACATCTTGAACAATTACAACCTGATGTTTTGTTTCTATCTGAAACAAAAGTCTCCTTTGAAAGCTCCGAGTCACCCGACTTGCAATTTCCTCAACACCTTCACTCTAACTTTCGATATAAAGGAGGCGTATGTGCCTACATCAAGGACAGAATTGCTTGCAAGAGGGTTTCTTACTTAGAAAATAAAAATTTTGACGTGATTTGGTTTATACATTCTGGTCCTAATTTTGTGAAATTCTACTGTTGCATTTATAGGTCTCCTAATGACAGTAACTTTCAAGACTTCTTCGATTACCTTAGTAGGAAAGTTGACTATCTCCTGTCTCAGTTTCCATCTTGCGATATCTCAACTGTAGGCGATTTCAATATTCATAACTCTAATTGGCTTCAGTTTTTATCTACTACAAATCCCGCTGGCCATAGTGCAGAAACATTTGCTACTTCATGTGATCTCACACAAATGATTTTTGAACCCACAAGAATCCTTTATAACCCTAAACATACTCCGTATCTTCTAGATCTCTTTCTTACATCAAACCCTCTTGTATGTAAAACTTCCGCTCTTTCGCCTTTAGGTATTTCCGACCATTGTCTAATAGAAATCATTTCTACTATACCTAATTCCACTGTTGTTCGTAAAACCGATTTAAACCTTGTGGTGTTTTAAGTCAGCTCGATGGAGTAATTTACGAGATTTCTTTGCAACCTTTCCAGCGCGTGAATATTGTTTTCGTCGTCCTCTTCTTCGGACATCGCTGTTTCAGTATCTGAAGTCATCCTCATGGGAATGGAGTTATACATTCCCAAAAAAACAGTACCGTATAGGTCATTCACGTTCCCAACCCTGGTTCTATAAGGCTTGTGCAGATGCAATATCTTTAAAAAATAAATATTACATTAAATGGAAACCTAATAAATCGGTCGACAGTCATGTAGAATACGTTTGTGCTAGAAATATCTGTAAAAGTGAAATCACTAATACTAAAAAGTTGTTCGAACAACGAAAATTCAATAAACCAGCTACATTTCCTTTAGGCAGTCGTAAATTTTAGTCTTTAGCTAAAGCCATTAGTAAAAACCTTGGAACATCTTCATTTCCCCCCTGACGTCTATTTACGGATCGGTAGTTGCTGATTCTGTAGACAAAGCCAATGTTTTTGTGGATTTGTTTGCATCAAACTCGTGTCTCACTGATTCTGGAAAAAATGTGCCCCTAGTCAACTCTTCTTCATACGCTATGAAACCAACTCATTTTCGGTACAAGCTCTTGGAATCGATCATCAGTAGGCTTGATCTCAATAAAGCGACTGGCTCAGACGGTATCCCAGCTATTGTCTTAAATAAATGTTCCCCCGAATTAGTACCAGTCCTATCTAAGCTCTATACGATCTCTATGTCTTTTGGGGAATTCCCTTCATCATGGAAGTTAGCAAATGTTCAAACTATTCCCAAAAAAGGCGATAAGACCGATGCCTCAAACTACCGACCAAATGCCATTTTGAAATAGCAGAAATAAAATAGGATGTTATATGACAAGTATACTTTATACGTCAAAATTTAAAAAAAAACAAGTCCATACAACTACAGTGATACAAAATAAAACGTATAACCTATAGAGTGTACTAAAATAGAGAATTACAGTGCTACATTCAACATGCCATCACTTCCATTTTGTCTAAAATCATGGAAAAAGCCATCAATCACCAACTGCTCATGTACCTTGAAACTAACAAACTCCTTAGTGACCACCAATATGGGTTTAGGCAAAGTCGTTCAACAGGCGATCTTCTTTCATATGTGGCCCAAGTTAGGAACAATAGAGTAGAGCAGTCCGGTGAAACAGTTTTAGTCGCTTTAGATATCTCAAAGGCATTTGACAAAGTTTGGCATAAGTGTTTACTTGACAAACTCACCTCGTTTGGGTTAAATGATACGCTCATCAACTGGGTTTCTAGTTTTCTTGATACAAGACGAATACGTGTCGTTGTTGATGGCTTCTTCTCAAAAGAAGTTAGCATTAACGCGGGCGTACCACAGGGATCCGCTATAGCGCTTACACTTTTTCTACTGTACATAAATGACCTTATTTCTTCAACAACTAACCCCAACCATTGCATATCTGACGATAGCACTCTTCACAGTAATTCATCTCAGTCTACTCATAGTGATAATCCACCTTCTATGTCAAATCAAGAAATTAAAGCTGAAATGGCAAATTCAATCAGCAAAGACATTCAACGTATTCTCGAATGGGGAAGCAATAATCTAGTTAAATTTAATGCTAACAAAGCTCAGTGTTGCCTTATGTCCGCCAAAAAAGATCGATCATTTCCTGTTGTAAGTGTGAATGGCTCAGTTCTTAGGTTTTCAGACTCTATTACTCTGTTGGGTATGACTGTAGCCTCAAATCTCTCATGGGTTGACCATCTTCTGTCAGCTACCAAAACAGCTCCTCGTAAAATAGGCTTTTTGTACAGGTCTAAGCAGTACTTTACCTCTCGACAACTCCTTCTGCTGTATAAGACCCAAATTCGGCCTCATCTGGAATAAAATTCTCACGTCTGAGTTAGTGCTCCCCAATACGCTCTGGATATCGTTGATCGTATACAAAAGAGAGCGATTAGGCTTATAAATGACCCGTCCTTAACTTCTCACATACAGTCCCTTGAGCATAGAAGGATGGTTTCAGTTATTTCTTTGTATTATCGTTATTTCAACGGTTATTGTGCTGCTGAATTATATTCTTTGATACCATCTCGGACTATCTTTCCGAGAAACACTCGGTTCGCTCATTCCCATCATCAGTATGCAGTACAAATCTCCACCTGTCGTACCAAACAGGCGCAATCCACATTTTTCTACACGGCTTCTAAACTCTGGAATGATCTCCCTAGTTCCTATTTCCTCTCACTTATGATATGAGAAAATTTAAGGTAGCTGTTCATAGGCATCTATTGGCAATTCATTATCCCTCTATCCATCCTCCTAAGTGTACCTGAGTGCTTTAGCACGATAGGCCAAATTTAGCCTGTTCAGGTCCACAATCATAAAAAAAATTCAAATTCAGCAAGTAATGCAGAAGTAGAAGCGGGTCCCCGCACTAGAAGCAGAGGAAGAGAGAAGACAAGAAAAGTTGATAAGTGGAAAGGAAACATTGCAAAAGGTAAATGTGCAATAGGAGAAGAATGTTTAGGATCTAGAGGGCAGAAAGTTCCTCCTAGCAAACAGAAGAACCTTTATGGGTGCAACAAAACTGTATTTTAAGCATAACAATATCAGATTGCGGAATATATTTTCGTCGTTTAATAAAATAGGCGAGAAGGAAAGTCAAGACTCATATTTAGCCGGACTAGTGATGGTTTCAGCAAAACGAACGTTTCGACCACGTCATGAAAATTCTAAGTTACGCCAGTTTTCATTTAAATATAAGGTAGTTAACGCAAATTATTCGTTGTACAATGACATTTCCAATAAAACTGTACCTTGTTCCAGATCAAACTACCCAAGTCTGAGCAAAGAGTATGTAAAATGGCTATATGCAACCTGCATGGAATTGAAAAGAGGCGGCTGGAGCGTATTTGTACGAACTTAACTACAAATATTATACCCCAAGAGATTTGGATGGAAAACATTCCACTAAACCAAATAAAATTCCAGAATGTAAAGTTCAGCAAGTGCGTGATCACATCAGATCATTTCCACACCGTGAGTCCCATTATAGCCGCGAAAAATCTAAGAGATTTTATTTATCTACGGATTTGAATATTAAGTTGATGCATTTACTGTACCTTAAAAAGTATGAAGACCAACGCTTTGAGCGTGTTCAAAGAGGCGAAAAAATTAAGCCTCTTTATCCTACGACTATTACAGATATTTTAAGGAGAATTTCAACTGTAGTTTTGGTAGGGATAGTTCCGATACCTGCAAAAAATGTGACTTCCTGGAAAACAAGATAAAATCTACTTTAGACGAAGAAGAAAAAAAAGTGACAAAAACACAGAAGGAATGGCATATAAAAAAATCAGAGTGGTTTTGCAAAGATTTAAAGGAGCGTTCAAAGGAAGCAAATGAAAATGGAGAAGTTGAAGTACTGTGTATAGATTTTCAGCAGAATTTGCTCTTACCAAAAGCACCTTCAACAGATGCATTCTATTTTAGACAGTTGTGGATGTACACTTTTGGTGTTTATTCAGCGAAAACTAAAGTCTCCCATTTTTACATGCATACTGAAACTATAGCAAAAAAGGGAGCTAACAAAGTCATAAGTTTACTGCAGAATTACATAACGAACATTTTGGATTAGAACATACAGAGGTTGTATTTATTCTCTGGTAAATGTTACGCACAAAATAAAAGTCCGGTATCTTGCTGCGTTATGAAAAACAGGAAGATTAGAATCCACAGTGCATTGTTTTCCATAACCCGGACAGAGCTTCTTACCGTGCAACAGGTCATTTGGAGTAATCGAAATGAAAAACCGAGTTGTTGAACGGATTTATTTGCTACAAGAGTGCAAAAACTTGGTAAAATCTTGTTCAAGAAAATTTTTAGTAGAAGATGTTTCTCAGGAAATGATTCTAGTGTGAAATCGTTTTTCTCTAGCGATGCCACAAAACACAGATAAACAGAAATTTTCCGTTAGCACCTACTTTTTGTTATTCCAAATCTTCTGTGGATATAAAATGTTCTGTTTCTGCAAGTGCATCGATGTTTCTAGTGTTTTCTCTTCTGAAATATAATCAAACGATTACTTTTGATGGTATTGAAATTTGCTATGTTGCTCCATTACCACCGGAACATATTAAACACAAAACTGTTATGCAACTGGCTTCAGAGTACGCCGGAAAAGCAGACATGCCTGTTTATCATGGTCTTAAGAGTAAAAATCAACTATTCGAAGCTTCGCCGTCGACCACAGTAGAAAGTGACAATAATTCCGAATGACTTTCAGTATTTATGAGGTTTGCGTCAATAGTGTTCGAATTTATTATTATGATTTATACTGTTTGTGCACCAAAATGTATTTTTTTAGCGTTATTGCCTTATTCCTGGATTATTTAAGTTTAAGTTTGATTTTATTCACGCACGCAGGTACCCGCACGCGCGCACGCACACGCTCACGTACACGCACGCGCACAAATACAGCCATACGCACACGCACACGCACACGCACACGCACACGCACACGCACACGCACACGCACACGCACACGCACACGCACACGCACACGCACACGCACACGCACACGCACACGCACACGCACACGCACACGCACACGCACACGCACACGGACACGCACACGCACACGCACACGCACACGCACACGCACTGCACACGCAAGCTCACAGACGTCATGCCCGATCTTGACGAAACTTGGACAAACGTTGTAAAATGAGCTAATAAGTCAATTTAGCGATAGTGAAAAAGAAGTCGATTGCATAAGCTATACCTACACATGTATATGTAGGTTGGAAGATGAAGTTACTTAAGAATACGCTGTTCCATCTTACTTTGCATTATAACAAGCCGTGGACATCTAGGGAGATTGCGGTATGCAACACTAATAGATAACTATAAAAATTGTTTTTTTAATGGACGGACGGAAGTTCAATTTAATAATCTTTGATTGTGTTTTATTTAAAATTAACTATTAAATTACACACAGTAAAAGATCAGCCCAAGTGGGACTTGAACACACGACCTCCATCTGAGCTATCGAGGAGGCAAATAACAATCAATTCAGATGGAAGAGCCACACTCTAGCAAAGTGGAGGTCGTGAGTTCAAGTCCAACTCTAGTTGATCTTTTACTGTATGTTAGTCATTGTTAGTAGCGACAGCATTACATTTAGGTAATCTAGCGGCAATGTAAGATCTTTTCATCCAGGCTAAATTTAATAACTTCCGTTAACGCGAACTAGCCTACTAGACGTTGGAAGAACAACTCCCGCCATTTACCTGTTTATTACGATATATCAGAATAGGAAAAAGATATCGACTTGCGGTTTTCACTATTTTATTACTAATTTAGTCTACTTTTTAGAGACCTACTTAAATTTTTATGCTTCCATTTAAAATTGTAAAGAGAAAACACAATATTAAAAAAATATTAAACCTCTACCATTTATGTTATTAATCAGATTGCTTCAAATTTACAAATTTTCTATTGTTTAACAAAAGCTTTTTCAAACAACATCAATTATATTAAAATCGGTCAAGCAGAACCTGAATTAAAGGCGTTTTTTTGTAACAAAGTCCCCATTCTCCCCCATCCCTTATTTGAAGAGATATACTAAAACTTGTCAAATAAAAAATATGCAGAATTTGTCGAGGAATCTGATTGTAATATTTAATATGCCCCTTAATTGAGTAAATTTTGAAAAATTTTGCTTTTTAAAATTTTGACTGTCAAATACGCCCTCTAGTGGTGGACCTAAAATTCTGAAAATAATTTCCAGGTGCTTCTCGAGGCCACTTTTGTTATAAATTTTTTTTCCCGAACCTGTGGTATAATCCATTCCTGAGATATGGCCGACGGCCGTTCTTAGTTGACCACCCGGTACTTGTTAACCTACACAGTTTTCAATTTTTCAAATAATTAGTTGTAAAAATGAAACTATCAGTTTGAAATTTCTTACACGCATGAAAGACACTGAAAAGGTATTTGATATGAAATTTCAAGCTCATTGGTGCACTATATATAGTATTTAAATAAAAAAAGAAACTTTTTTTTTGTATTTGTGGACCGAGATCTAGACAGAAAAGGTAATGTCAGGCGTCCTCATGCCCATCAGCTACTAATGGTTATTAGCACTACCTACGCGTAACTATATTGCCACGGGTCCTAGAGTTTTACTTCCTATCCGAGAAGGTGTGCTTTGGCTTTTCTTCGTTTTAGAAAAACGGCTGCCTAGGTCAAGTTTGACCCATTCCGATCGGCTGAAATGAAAACACTCTAACCACCAACCCCACTACTCTTATATAAATTGAGACATTTAACCAAGATTTTCGTTTTAGATGCTCCAGTATCTATAAAAATCGAGAAAAACGCATATATACGTAGCCTTGGCTTGATTAAAAACTAAAAACTAAACTAAAAATGAACAAAAATAATAAAAATTAAAAAGCTGTAAAAATTTTATAATACAAATTTTATAATGCTAACAACATACGTTAAGTATATATGGAGAAGTGATCGGACTGGTAATGCAATTTAAAATGGCGCGCTTATGCAAAATTTTGTACAAGCGTTAAACGTTGGAAAGTACTTATAAATGTATTTTGTATTTTTGTTTTAAATACAAGACATTGAATAGTACCTATTTAATATTTGAAAATGCACCTTAAAACACCATTAAAATATGTAATAAGAAAAAGTTAAAATTCTATAGAAACTTGTAAGTTATGTTACAGAATAAAATTAAAATGGAGTATATGAAATCGAAAAATTTCAGTTTAATTTTTGCATTGTACGTATTATATGGTTTTCTTACGTAGTTATATAAATCTGCTAGTACTTCCATGGTATATGTGAATGTATACGAGAATGTTGAGTGGCCACATTCGAGATTTTTTATTTACAACATATCTAAATAAAGTCAACTTTAAAAAATGCAATCCGTATAATTTCACATACTTCGTATCACATACATTTGTATTCGACATTCAGTCATTCTTAAAAATCAGTATAGGATTCATCAAAGACGGTCGGATTGTTTAATTTTCTTTGATGTACATAATTTAATAACTTTTTCTTTTGAATTCATATTCCTGCTATGTATAATAGAGGATATGTATTTAAAAATTCTTTGTAAAATTGATCTTAAGTATTTCATAATTCATACTAAAGAATATTTTTTTTATTTACCATAAATATGCATGAAGGATTTTTGAAATTCTTTCATCGTTGTATTTTAATAAAAAATTCAAACAAAGATAATTTAATTTAATTTGTAAACATACGAAAGCAATTTGATGCATACTTTCATAAAAATGTATTCGTAATAATCGCAGGGATTAATTTAAACGTAAAACATTAAAGGATCATGAAACATAACATAATAATATAATAACTGTGTAATTTCGAGACCTCTTAATTAATTAGTGCTAGTTATAAATTGACGTATCTCATCAAAGTCGTATTAAACCAATCTAAAGTGAAAATAAATTAACCAGAATTTTGGTTTGTTGTTTGCTTTAGAAAAGGGCGAAGTACGTTACTTAGCTCAAGGTAGAACCATTTTTAATGAAACGTGTTATAGTGCACAGTTAAATAACCAAATATGTAAGTTAAAAATATAAGTTTTGAAATCGACAATCTTTAATAGCGATGCGTGTTAGCAGCTTAAGCCGCACTACGCGTCATGTAGGGCTTATGCAAGAAGCGATTGCCAGGCTAGCTTAATGGAGAAGGTCGTAGTAAGACGTAAAGTAGTTAAAAGACTACTTCAAAAACCATACTCTTACCAAAACTAACGCTCAACAATCGGTAATAAACGTCACTAGCGCCACTGTGATTTGGATTTTCAGTTCATAGCCTTAAGATAAAGCTGGTAGCAATTCTTGAATGCACCCTTGGTAGGCAACTAAATCTGAAAAAGGACTAAATCTAGTTCTCAAAAATACGTTTAACTTTGTCTGACTAAGCCCATTAATCTTAATTGTGTTCGAAATAATAAACGAATCACTACTCACTGTGAATGCGAAAAGTTATGAAAGGTACTGCAACGCGGAGGTAGTATAGATGCTTTTCTAAATTATTAAATCACCTCTTGCATACGTAATAAACTTTGGTCAATTAATATAAGTAATTTAATTGCTATAAAAACCAGGGATCCTAAAACGGAGTATAACGAACTCAGTAATTAAATAACCACACAAACGTTTAGGTAATGGAAACTGTTTCCAAACATCCGGTACATTAACATTACCCCGCATATATTTTACTCATACCTTAACCCAACCGAAGATTGTATCTAAACTGAAAATAATCTATAATCATTAATTGATTTAATTAGTTCTTACTTTACGTTAAATATTTCACAAAAAAGTAAAATACGAAATCATGAACTTGTATCTTATCTTTTTTAAAACGTATACCAAATATGATTTTTTCCTGTGGCCCACATGTATTTTCTATTTAAAACGGAGAATAATGTTATCCACGATGGATGTTATCTAATTTTTGAATTTTTTATGTGTTTAGTTGCTGAGTAATTAGATGATGGTGTCCCAGTCAATACATTGCAGGTTGGCTGACGTGCATCTTTAGATATACATATATATGTAGTAGTGTCTAGACGTGATAAGTGTGTGTTACCATGCCCAGTTACGAATCCGAACAAAGACGGTTAGAAAATGTGATGCAGGAAATGCTGTCTGACGATGAAGACGACCCATTTGCAAACGCAGATACTTCATCAGACGAATATGTTCCAGAAGAAGCAGATGCAAGTTCCGACGAAAATGAAGATATCCCGCAAGCTAAACGTAGTAAAGGTATAAATTATCGAGTTATTAGTGAATTGCTTTAGAGTTAATAATTTTAGGTAGTAAGGGTGGTAACGGAAATCCTACTATTACAACACCTACTTTATTATACGACCTGTCAAAACCCTCAACTTCATATGCAGACAATTTAGAAACTTTAGAAATTCCAGGGATGAAGAAAATGTTGTAAATGTCCCATCTACCTTCAGCAGCATTGATCTTGCAATAGACGACGTCATTGCTAATATATTAGATGAAAGTTCAGATGAATAGTTACTGATATGTAAAATGGGGACCAGTAGATCCCAACAAACCTAAAATGTTTCAGTTTACTGAAGATAACGCTGGAACAAACATGGACGTTATCAAGAATCAGAATCCCGTAAATCCATATGACTTTTACAAGTTACTCATCACAGATGAATTAGTTTCTCATATAATAGACGAAACTAACACATATGAGTCACAATGCTTGGGAAAGGATAAGTTGCGATGTTCTCGAAGAATAAAATGTATGGATGTAACGAACCGCAATTCATTACTACAGAATTTTTTTAATTAATCATTTTACAATCAGCATTAGTAAAAGAAATGATGTAAGATTTCTTAGTATTCAAACACCTGCAATACTTAATTTAATATTTCTTAGTATTCCATATTACTCATTATCTAATTTAATATTTCTTAGTATTTCGTTTGATTGCACAACCAAAAATTAATTTGTTTCCCTCCAACGTAGATTTCATAAAACATCGAATGTTTTATACGTCAGAGCAATCTCCGCCAATTACGGATAGAATTCCCCCAAACGGAAGCCACCACCGCCTACCGAGAGTCCCCTATAAAAACCGCGCCGCGCACCTTTTGCGAGAAATGAATGAAGAAAATTGTACCTGTAAACCGGTAGAAGAGTAGAAGAAGAGATGAAGTTTTATCCGATCCTAGCGAAGAGTTCCGTCGCGCCTCGTGAACGCATCCCGCCGCCGAGAATTATTTAGTTGGTTTTACCAGCTCATGTATTAGTTAGTCCGTTAGACTAACTCCTACTCGAGAAAACCTGCACGTGACGGTTGTTTGAAAGTAAATCACCGCAGACCTAGTGATAGCCGCCGCGACCTTAGCTTCCTGTATTTGAAAACGCGCACCGCGAACCTTTTGTAAATAAATAGCTATCTTCGATCTTTGTGATTAACGACACGTAAGTCTGTAGAGCAATTCATTACACACACACACAAACCCCCAGAGAACGACGGGCTAAGTCCCGTAGCATTTGGGTGTACACACACGCATAACACACACAAAAACCCCCAGAGAACGACGGGCTAAGTAACGAAGAGATCGGGTGTATACACACGCATAATCCACACTAAAACCCCCAGAGAGCGACGGGCTAAGTCCCGAAGCAGTCGGGTGTACATACACGCATAACATACACAAAATCCCCCAGAGAGCGACGGGCTAAGTCCCGAAGCACTCGGGTGTACATACACGCATAACACACACAAAAACCCCCAGAGAGCGACGGGCTAAGTCCCGAAGCAGTCGGGTGTACATACACGCATAACACACACTAAACCCCCAGAGAGCGACGGGCTAAGTCCCGAAGCGATCGGGTGTGCATATATCGCCTACACATACCAAATGTGTTTCGACGGGTCACCACGAAGTCACCTAGATCACTATATGCTACCATATACCTGACGACGGGAGCTAGATAGGACTGTATAGCCCTACAGCTCTCATCATTTACTCTCACTTACATTCTAAACACCTGCGATCACCAGCTCGCTGGCGAAGACCGAAGTGCCTGTAATCACAAACGAATTAAACGTAGAGTATCCGTCAAAGACCTGTATAGAAGAAAAACCGTACATCGATAACCACATGCTTAGTAATTGAATTTCAAGAAAACAATCAATTAGTTGTTTTCCACCAGCTTATTCCGCAAGTATAAAACCGCCTTTAATAAATACGCGTTTTGTACGTATACACTTAGGTAACGTTCGCTTGCATCTACGTGAGATTTCGTTCATTTACATGAAAAAAATCAACACCATAAGATTACATCCCAGAAGATAACGCGCAAATATATTAATTATACAACCAAACTTGTATAATCCTCCCAGCCTAAATTCAATACGAAAGTAAACCTCTGAAAATATTAATATTATCGAACGTAATAGATCGCGAAGGTAAATTGCTTCACGAAGCATACGCGCCTGTCCCTCTTCCAGTAATTACTGAAGTTAAAGCAGCAAGCAAGTAGGTCGGAGAGCGATGATCATGCGTACGACCGTGAACTCGGGATATCGATTTTCACTGGTGACCTAGATCTGCGCAACCCCCGTTTTAATAACCAGTAGTTTGTTTATTCATTCTTTTCTTTTATAGATAGGGCCGTATCCAGCATAAATAATTAATTAAACGCAACGTTATTAATCATTTAAACATTGCGTTCCTCATTGAGTGTAACTAGGGAGTATTAATATTTGTTTACAGAAACGACTTCGACAACCCTAAGCCGCCATCTCGAGTGAGTGGAAGGAATAGGACATCCAAATTCTCCGTCCAAACCTGGTGGATGCTCCGACGCCGCTGTCTAAGTATTAAATTCAAATTGTTTTCTCATTTTTCTCAATATTATGTTTATGTTGGTTGTTCATAATGTTATTAGCCTAGTTTAAGTGTGAATACGTTAGATTTGTATATAATAGGATAATATACTATTAAACCGTTTTACAATAATTATTTTATGTGGACAGTGTAGAGCTAAAGTTTAAATCTTCCGACGAACCCACCCCCCTCTTTAGTTTCTAATCTAAAGACCGATTACAGTTTAGCCGTGGCAAATATAAACATTGTGAGAAAGAACCTTACAAGGATACCCATGGAGAAGGATCAGCAAAATTCACTGGAATAATTTTTTGGATGGGTTTATGTAGATTTCCACAAATTCGTGACTACTGGGCACGAAGAAGGCCCCTATATAGAAATGAAATTTCTAAAATAATATCTAGAAATTGTTTCGAAATTTTGGTGTTTCATTTAAATGATAACGAAGCACCTTCTACAGGTCGTCTTCATAAAATAAGTCCTTTAATAGAACACCTCAGGCAAAGGTTCAAGTTTTTAATGACGCCTACAGATGAAGTGTGTACTGGCGAAACACTAGTGCTTTTTCGTGGCAGGCTAATTTTCCGGCAGTGCATCCAAATTTTGGAATATGGTTGTTCAAACTTTTTCTTAGTCGCGGATACCTATCAAAGCAGTCCTGACTCTTATGAACGATTGTTTGGATAGTGGAAGAACATTATGTACCGATAATTACAATACTAGTGTAGCACTAGCACAGGATTTGACAAACAGAAGTACACATTTGGTTGGGACGTTGTGGAAAAACCGCAAGAATAATGCTAAAGATGTGACTACTGCGAAATTGAAAACTGAGAAGCATATTAGCAGGAAAAGTAACGCAGGGTGTGTAGTAACTAAGTGGAGAGACATACAAGATGTTTTAATTCTTAGTACAACACATGACGATTCCACTGTTACTATAAAAAGACGCGGAGTTGAAGTAGAATAACCTGCAGCAATTGTATACTATAATAGCTTGAAATAATTTATAGATTTGTCCGATCAACTCAAATCTTACTCTCCAAGTCTGAGGAAAGGAGTAAAGTGGTATAGGAAACTTGCCATAGAGTTCCTAACTGGGACAGCTGTACAACAGGCGACCAAAGATTGAAAAATGAAAAAGGCAGAGTATACGCTATAAAAAGAAGAAGACACAAACACATTATGAATGCTCTGCATGAGTTGCTTATATATGTATCAACAGTTTTTGTGAGGTGCACACTTGCACAAAATAAATTCTAAAGTCAATAAAATACTATTATATTGTGTATTTCTAAGTTTATTATTTGTGGTTTAGAGCATTACGTTATTTTATAGTATCTCAGTGTATCTGTATTTTGGTTAAATAAAGTGTTTTTGTATGATTTCACATTTGGTAAGGGTATCGTAAATTATTTCTACCCTAGGCAAAAAATTTCGTTGGACCAGTGTTTCTAACCCACTATAGTTATACACGCATCTGAGTCCGTACTTAAGCTATAAGCGAGAAAGTAAAACCTTGCGTGAGTACAGGAAGATGCACGCGGGCCCGCGGCAAAATGAATTTGTAACTAATAGTTTGGGTACTCATAATTGCTAGTCTTAGATATGGGTATGTATTACTCCATAATGAAACTAAGAAAATATATAGCCATATATGATTATGTGGGATACTTCATGTAGGAACTTTTAGTGGAATGTATATTAATATTATGTAAGAATTGTATCAGAAAATATATATATATATATATATATATATATATATATATATATATATATATATATATAAATATTTGCAGTTTGCACACACCAATATAAATTATGTTTTTTCAAATGGAATCTGCCCAGCTTAATTTGGATTCTATGGTAAACAATGCATCTCTTTCATAGAAGTCGTTTTTACTTATCTATCATCAATTTTGATTTGTGGCGCTTTTTTGCCAGAATTTCCAAATTCAGGGGCCTGTTAAAATATTCGTACCTTCCAAATCCTTGCAGATAAGTCAAATTAATTAACGCCGTTCCATACCAGAACGGTTGCCGCATCTTTTGAGTGTTTTGTCAATAACCTTCTCAGTCGCAACTTTTTAGTGGAATGAATATTAATATTACGTAAGAGTTGATTATCACGAAAGTATATACAGAATGTACTCATATTGTGTGACATATTGTGAATATATTACCTGTATAATGAAACTAAGGAAATGTATAGCCATATATGATAATATGAGATAATATGAGATATTGACCTTTACGTTTTTTTAGATTATAGCTGCGTTTCTGCTGTACATTAAAAAAATATTGCAGTTTGCACACAGGGTATCCCAAAATAAATTATGTTTTTTTAAATGGAATCTACCCAGCTTAATTTCATTCTTGGATTCTATGGTAAACTATGAATCTCTTTCATAGAGGTCGTTTTTACTTATCTATCATCAATTTTGAATTGTGGCACTTTTTTGCCAGGATTTCGAAATTTAGGAGCCTGTTAAAGTATTCGTACCTTCCAAATCCTTCGAGATAAGTCAAATTAATTAACACCGTTCCATTTCAGAACGTTTGCCGCATCTTTTAAGTGTTTACTCAATAACCTTCTTAGACGAATGGGCCTACTGTGATTTTTTAAATGTGACATGTTAGAAATGTCAAAAACTCATTTTTTTGAAATGGTACCCTCTATTTATTATTATACTGGTCAAAAGCTGTTCTAACTAGCTTTCCATAGATAGAAGGTTTTTATAGTCCAATGTTAAAATCTAGGTCGCTATCATAGAATAATTAAATTTCGAGAAACCTTTCTGCCTAAAACAATAGAAATCGAGTGAGCTTCTGCCAATGTTACATATTCTTTTAAAAAGATAAGTGTAAAATAGCTTTAATTTTATTTTTGTTTTTTTTTTGCATTTGTTATTTGTTAATGTTTTTAAATGGTTCTACTTAATTCGATTAATACTGCTTTGCGATATGTTAGTCTTTGCCTTAATTTCTCTGTAACTCATTTGTGCATTTTCTTGCAGTATTAATAGAGATTCCAATTCCATACTTTTGTTTATTTTCTGTACTAATTTTTTTTTGCACTCGATTTTTATGGTTTTAAGCAGAAAAGTTTCTCCAAATTTAGTTATTTTAGATAGCAACCTGAATTTTTACATCATACTATGCAAACCTTATATCGATGAAAAGCTTGTCAAAAAAGCTTTTGACCAGTACAATAATAAATAGGGGGTGCCGTTTCAAAAAATGAGTTTTTGATTTTTTAATTTATCATGTTTAAAAAATCGCAGTAGGCACATGCCACTGAGCAGGTTATTGAGCAACCACTAAAAAGATGGGGCAAAAATTCAGAAATCAAACGGCGTTAATTGCTTTGACTTATCTGCAAGAATTTGGAACGTACCAATTTTTGAACAGACCCCTGCATTTGGAAATTCTGGCAAAAAAAGGCGCCATAAATAAAAATTAATGCCTGATAGGTAATAACGTCCTATATAAGAGTGATTCGTAATTTAGGATAGAGACCAAAAATAAAATCAAACAGCTTTTTTAGGT
This sequence comes from Vesta saturnalis, assembly GCA_036346205.1. NCBI lineage: Eukaryota > Metazoa > Arthropoda > Insecta > Coleoptera > Lampyridae > Vesta > Vesta saturnalis. Next base: position 3,566,113 of record JARFJB010002353.1, on the reverse strand, counting down.
TTTTCGGAAACGGTACGTGATAGCTGGAAACTAATGACAGTTATACTACTAATATCATGCGTGGCCAATTTGGTGGTGTCAAATTTGTTTTAGAAATTCTAACATGGAGAAGAAGATGGCTGAGGAAATTTTTTTCCCGACTTCAGTGATATTTTGGGGAAATTAAGATTTTTGAACTGTAAGAAAAACTGCATGTTTTGTGGCGACCAAAGATTGGTCGCATTTAGCTGAAATTTTATGGATAACTAATCCTGGTAATAATAATAATACCAAACTTTAGCTTAAAATAATTAAACTGTAAAAATTGCAGGACTTTAATATTTAATTCGGCAAAAAAAAAATTAATCGAGTAGTTTGTTTTTTTGATGACTTTTTGGGCCCATAGCAAAGATCACCACTGGCATGAACATCATACTTCTTTGGACAACTTTAGTCTTTTCCGCGCAATTTCTAGTAGTCCAATAAATCTGTAATGTTGTAATGAACAAACTATCAATGTTTATGTGTGCAAACCTTTGTCTAACAAAAGTTCTCAGTGTCCACGTCGTTGAGCAAGTTAAACCCCACACCTTCTTGAAACTGAGTGAAATTGACGGTATATACCAGACTAAATACACCCACGTACCACTCAAAAATAAAAACAACGAACGCGTTTCAATAGCTAAGCTATCATCATCAGCGGTCGACCGCTGCCAGCTTAGATATTGAAACGCGTTCGGTGTTTTTTATTCTTTTGTAGTAGGTGGGTGTGTTTTGTGTGTTACACATCCTACCACAGTTCCAGTGTCCAGATTTTTCACATGAGGAAAATATTTACTACTTATTTGATGTGTCTTATTACTAGACCGTGAAAAATTACTTTTCAATCTGTAAATCACAAAAATTAAAAACTGATGGCGTTTAATTTGAAAGCCGTGTTCGTTTAAGCTCCCACATTTTCTGGATGACACAAAATTATTTGTGCATTAACAATTGAATACAAATTTAAATAACAAATTAACTATGTTGACTACAAAAACTTGTTTATGTATTGGATGAAATTACAGAACTGGAAATTACACTGTTTATTATTTATAATACAAACTTCTCTTCCTTGTATACTAAGATGGTTTT